>VDFB02043684.1:0-28673 GCA_007258455.2 Sequoia sempervirens
TAGACCAACAAAGTCTTTGCCAAAGAGATAGTGTTTGCCAATAATAATGATAAGGCTGCTTGATATGATTGATTAGGTTGACCAAAATGATTGGTTTGATTGATAAGGATTGATTGATAAAGTTGACAAAGGCTAACCAATTGATTTGATTGATTACGCCTTGTTTTAGGAAGGACACATCTTGATTAAGGCAATATTAATTTACCAAGATGACAAGATTAATTGATTTGATGATTGATTGATGTGACGATACCTAGTTTCAGGAAGGACATATCTTGTTTAAGGCAAGGGGCACATCTGATAAAGTTGACCAAGTGACAAGTGTTGACAAGGAACCTATCTGCAAGAAAGACATATCCTGCTTAAGGTGAATGACAAGATTAACCAAAGACAAAGTCTAATCTCAAGAAGGGTGCATCCTAATAAAAGACAATTGATAAGACCGAATGGGATAGATGACCTTATGCCCCATTCCAATATAGGACCAATGACCTAATCAATTGATTGTCGATAAGATGATTGGTTGATTGAGGATGTTAGATTTTTTGGTTATGTTTGTTTGTTGATTCATTATTTGGTTCAAATGATGATTGCTTGTAAATTGAGAACAAGACTAAACTCGACAAACCCTAAAGGACTGACCTAGGTGACCTTGGGAGCTCATCGATTGATTGCCTTGCCTACGTTATACACATAGAGACCTTGTAGTTCGACATGACTTGAATTTATTTTACTTGACAAAAGACTGAGTCATGATTTTATTTGAACAAACCTAAAAGGACTGACCTAATGTCTCGAGGGCTCATTTAAGATGAGCCTTTCCTACATAGTAAATGTGCAGAGACAACACAGTTCGACCACTCTAACATAGACTGACTCAGAATCGAACTCAGATTCTGTTTTTGGGAGTTTTTGATGTTTTTTAGATTTTGAAGTTTTATGATTTTTTTGGATTTTGACATTTTATGATTTTTTTGGATTTTGACATTTTATGATTTTTTTTTTGGATTTTGAAGGTTTTATGGATTTTTGGATTTTTATACTATGATTTCTTTGATCTTTGATGGTTTTATAATTTTTGGGATTTTGATGTTTTATGATTTTTTTTTGGATTTTTGTTGTTTTATGATTTTTTTTGGATTTTGATTGTTTTATGATTTTTTTTGGATTTTGATGGTTTTATGTTTTTTTGAATTTTGATGGTTTTATAATGTTGATACCATGTGAAGGATCCCATGAAGATATAAGTCAAGGAATTCCCCCATTCAGGTGTAGGACCAATTTATAATGCATGAAGGGAAGTAGTAGACGAATGCAAAGGATGATCATGAAGGCAAAGGATACTAAATGTCGGTGGTTTTTAGGCCATGGAAAGGATGTCCAAGCTTTATTATGGATGAGTGACATGCCTGAATGGATGAGCATAGGATGGAAGACCAGATGGAGTGACGATAGATAGAGGAGCATAGGTTGACTACACATGCCTGTTTGCTAGGTTTTCACCATGGTAATTATCCAAAGCATCACTGAAGTGATTTTCACTTTTGGGAAAATTATTTCTACTATTTTTCTTTTCTTTTTTTGACTTTTTAGAGGGAATACTCTGAGAATCAAGTGTTATACTTGTGAAGGTGCATGTTGTTGACAGGTTTGAGCAACATTTCTTCTTCAGGAGTAGAAAACTGATAGGAACCAAATCCATATGGTGTTGTGATGATATACGGGCCCAACTAGTTAGGTTCAAACTTTCCAGGTTTTTCTCGTTTTGCTTGATTCTTTGGATTTTCCTTCAAGACTAGATCACCAATGCCAAAACTTCTAGGTTAAACCTTCTTATTGTAACTGCATCGAAGGCAATTCTGATATGCTTGCAAATGTGTAAACACATTTTGTCTCTTTTCATCCAATAACTCTACTCATGTAGATGAGATACACGATATTCATCTTGATCAATTAATCCTTGCATAGATACTCCTAGGGATGGTAACTCAACCTCTATAGGAAGAATGGCTTCAAATCCAAAGACTAGGGAGTAAGGAGTGGCTCCTGTAGGGGTGCGTGCAAACATTGGTACAATAGGCCCAAAGAGTAGGATTGAGTTGGAGGTGCCAGTCACGGTCAACATCATTGACAATCTTCTTTAGGATTTTTAGGATAGTCTTATTAGATGCCTCAGCTTGACCATTACCCTGGGGGTAATATAGGGTAGCAAAGTGGTGTTGGATATGAATTTTATCACAAAGCTCATGGAAATCCTAGTTCTTGAAAGGACAACCATTGTCTGTAATGATGGACTACGGGATACCATAGCAGAAAACAATGTAATTCAGGATGAACTTGGCTATTTTATTTTCAGTAATATAAGTCATTGGGATGGATTCGATCCAATTTGTAAAGTACTCAATAGAAACAAGGATAAACTTATGTCCATTAGCAGAGATGGGATGGATCTTTCCTACAAGGTTGAGTCCACATTGAGAAAATGGCCATGGAAAAGTAAGTGATTATAGTTCTTGAGCTGGTGCATGTATAAGATCTCCTTGAATTTGACACTGGTGACATTTCTTCACAAAGTGATAGGCATCACGTTCCATTGTAGTTCAATAATATCTCGTCCTCATAAGATTTTTGGCGAAGGTCGGACCAGTAGAGTGAGCTCCACATATATCATGATGTACCTCTTGTAAGGCTACTTGTGCTTCATTAGAGTCAAGACATCGAAGGAGGGTATTATCTAGGCTCCGATGATAAAGGGTATCTTTGATGATGGCGTATTTGGATGATTGTTGGATAAAGTTTTTGCAAATTGGTTGAGGGACAAGTCAAGAGGGATAATTTGGTCATGCAAATAAGCGTAGATGTCTTTATACCAAGAAGAGTCAAGACCAACAAGTTCACACACAATTTTTGTTTTAGGGACATCAAACATGGGGACCAATAGTTGTCTACCAAGAACTCATATTGTGATGCACTGTTAGGAATGTCCAAGAGAGATCCGATTGTAGCCATTGCATCACTTGGTTTGTTCTAGATTCTTGAGATCTGTTCAAAAGAAATGGCATCAAAGTACAGTCTGAAACTATCCACCATGCACTTGTAAGGCATCAATTTCCCATCCTTGGTGTCATAATCATCATTAACTTGCTTAATCACTAACTGAGAATCACAATAGACCTAAAGATCTTTTATTTTCCATTTTATTACCATTCAAAGACCTATTAATAATGCTTCGTACTCTGTTGTGTTATTTATGCATGTGAATTCTATTCGAAATGACTTAGGAATGAAATATCCTTGAGGTGTGATGAACAAAATTCTCGTTCCTGAACCGTGACTTGTGTAAGATCCATTAAAATACAATTTCCACATTGTCGGGGTTTCTATGACAAAGATTGATTCATCTAGGAAATCAGATAGAAAAGGATGATCTGCCTTTACTGGTGCATTTGTGAGTTGATTGGATATCACTTATCCTTTTATTTCTTTTTGGTCAATGTACTCAATATCATACTCACTTAAGATCATAACCCACTTAGCTAGTCTTCTTGTTAGAGTTGCTTTACTTAGAAGCTATTTCAAAGGATCAATTTTGGTAATCAGTTTCATCTTGTAATTCAACATGTAATGTCTCATTTTCTATGTTGCAAATACCACTGCTAGACATGCTCGTTCAATAGGGCTATAGTTCAAGTCATATCCAATTAAGGTGTGATTGATATAATAAATTGCATGTTCTTTGCCATCATTTTCATTTTGTGCTAATAGTGCCCCTAGTGTTGATGTAGTTACTGTCACATACAATATCAAATGTCTTCCATCAATTGGAGGCATAATAACTAGTGGATTCAATAGATAATTCTTGATCCGATCAAATTCTTCTTGACACTTTTGTGTCCAATTGAAGGGAATTCCTTTTCATAATAGATGTTGAAATGGATGGATCTTATCTGCTAGCTGAGCAATGAACCTGCAGATTGATTGTAATCTTCCTTGCAATGTCCTTAACTGACTGATGTTGGTTGGCGGTGGCATTTCTAAGATGGCTTTGAATTTAGAAGGATCAACTTCTATTCCTCTATGTGAGACAATATATCCAAGAAGCTTGCCTGATTGGACCTCGAAAACACATTTCTTTGGGTTTAGCCTAAGTTGGCACTTTTCCAGTCATGTGAAAATCTTGTCCAAGATTGCTAGATGTCCACTTCATTCTAGATATTTTGAGAGAAGGTCATCAACAAAATCCTCCATAATCATGTGCATATAATCATGAAAAATTGTAGTCATAACTCTCTAATATGTAGCTTCGGCATTTTTAAGCCCAAATGGCATGAAATTCCAGCAAAAAGTTCCCCTAGCGCATGTGAAGGTTGTTTTCAGTTGATCTTCAGGAGAAATTCTTATTTTATTATAACCCAAGAATCTATCCATAAGTGATAGCATTTCATATCCAGTGGTAAGGTCTACTATGATGTCGATGTTAGGTAGAGGAAAATCATCTTTAGGCCAAGCTTTGTTGAGATCCCTAAAATATGTGCATACTCTAATTTTCCCATTTGGTTTGGTGACAGGAACAAGGTTTGATATCCAATCTGCATAGTCAATAGAGTGAATGAACCCAACATCCAAAGTTTCTTCAATTCCACCTTGACCAAAAATGCAATTTGTGGGTGCATTTTTCTTAACTTTTGTTTGTATGGTTTGGAATTTGGTAACAAAGGTAGGTGATGTAAAACAAGTTTAGGATCCAATCCAAGCATATCAACATATGACCATGTGAAGTTAACTTATCTTTTTGAAAAAAATGCTATAAACTCAGGCTTTTCCTTGGTGGTCAAAGATGCTACCAACTGTATGATTCTAGAATTTCCTTGTGTCCCAATGTTCACTTCTTTTGTTTCTTCTATCAACAATGACAATCTTTCTCATTCTATAGGGAGACAGTCCAGTCTTCCATCCTCAGATGCCTCAGAGAGGTTTTCACCTTTGGATACATCCTTTATTTTTACTTTTTCATGGTTAGCAAGCACCTTTCAGTTTTCACCTGAAGACCTATTATTTTTACTTTTACTTTTTTTATTTTCACTTTTATGACTAGAGGATGGGATAGCCTCACCAAAGTATGTTGTATAATTGATTTCTATGGTAAATCCAACCTTATGATCCCCACTTGGTATTCCTTCATGAAGTCCCATGAACTTAGCAATTGCTTTGTGGTTCTCGAAAGTGTCCAAACTTGGTGGTTCTTATTAATCCCAATCTATCAGTTGTCAGTTGAAAATGGGTAAGCCATCATTGGTATTATCAAGGGTCATGGTGTAAGTAGATATGGTAAAGATGGAAGTAGATTCATTAGGTTCCCAAGAGGTAGCATCAATGGTTTCCCAAAAGTGTTTGATCTATTCTTCTCTTTTCAAAGGGACTTTTGGACGGGGACTTCGTGGATTTGACGAGGAACCAATTGTAAGAGTTTGACTAATTGTTCTTCAAGGGGAGGCTCATCAAGTATTCCAAATAGTTTATCAAGGTCCATGAAAGTAGTGGATGATAGGGAATCCCATTCATATTCATTGGAATTAGCATCAAAGTCCTAGGAGTCCTCGTATATCTCTATCTCATCTGAAGCATTAACGACCTCACTCGAAGGCAACCTAATACCCCAAATAGTCACTTTTATTGGTATGAACCCCAACCCTCAATTCTTTAGTAACTTATGAGTTTGTAAGGGTTCCAACATTCCTTGTTTATTTAGGCCAAGGTTGTTGTGTCCATCATATCCTTGTCATTTCATTATTAGGAACCCTCTTGGATATTGTTTGACTGGAAATTTCTTGGATTCTAGAACCTCCTCTTCTTTGTATAACCATGTGAGAATATGGTCATCCAAAGAATATTTGGCTAGCTCCCCCCATTTAGTGAAAGTGGTATGGGGACTATGAATGATGACCTTAGGTTGTGCAGGATGTGGTTTTCCATAAGACTTCGGTGATTTAGGTAGCTTCCCAATGAAAAAGAGAATCTTCATGTTGTATTCTTTGCATCCGTTATCTTAAATCTGGATTTTAGGCATGGAATGTGTGGTGAATGGTGTGGATGATTTTACAAGGGAAGATGGATCAATGTAGTCAGATGGAGTGGAAAATGAAGTGGAAGATGAGGCCTCTCGATTGATGGGAACTTGACGTTCAACAATTCCTTTTAGGTTTGTGCAATACTAAAAAGGATTGGGGTCACCAGGAATAGTAATTTCAGTACCATTATATAGGAACTTGAGGCATTGGTGGTAGGTGGATGGGATAACCCCCATAGCATGAATCCATGAGTGGCTGATGATAAGGTTATAGTGTAAATCCAAATCCAAGATGTGAAACACTGTGTTCTGTATTGCTAGGCCAACTCTTATAGGAAGTGCAATTATTCCTTTAGATAAATGGTCAACATCATTATAAGCTTTGATCATAATTTTCTTGGTTTGGTCTATAAAATTCTTAGATTATCCCAATGCTTTCACCAATTTTAGTGAGAAAATGTTCAGACTTACTCCACTATCTAGTATGACTCATCTAATTTTATGTTTGTTGACACATACTTCAAGGTGTAGGGCATCATTATGGTCAAACTTTTGGGAAAAAAAATCTTGTTTGGAGAAAATGGCATGGTACGACATAGCTAGGTATCCAACCATGGCCCAGAATTCATTGACATCTAGGTTATCAAGTACAAATGCTTCTTGCAATGCTTTATCAAGGATAGCTTTGTGCTATGGTGATATCTGGAGGAGCTCCAAAATGGAAATTTGTGTGGGAGTTTTCCCTAGCTAGTCTAGGAGATTATATTAGTCTTTCGGTTGTGGATTGGAAGGAGGTCCTGGAAGAGTTATTTTGGCTCTGCGAGTGGTAACAATACATTTTGAACTTGGGTTATTTATGGTAATGGTGGAAATGTGGTCATCAAAGGGTCTAATGTTAAGGATAATATTGATGTAATCATGTTTTATTGCTACATAATTGGCATTGTTAGCATTCCCTGAACTGGAGGCTTTTCCTTTGTGATGGTCTTGCAAGGGAGTTTTGAATATGGTGTGATCAACATTGGTTTTTCCTTGTGAATCTCCAGTTAATATGGTCCCATTTTCAATAAGGTATTGAATGATATTCTTGAGTGTCCAACGTCTAGTTGTTTTGTGTCCTTTTCTACGATGATATTCATAGTATTCATCTTCTTTCCACAAATTGGATTTGATTAATGATGGTTCATAGTTTTTGATATTTGTTAGTGTGATGAAATTAGATTGCAAAAGTTGTTTGATGGCTGATTCAATAGGTTCACCCAAGGGGATGTATGTTCTCTTTGTGTGGGGAGGACCTCTACATTGTTGAGTTTTTGGATGACATTCAGTGTTTGGTTTTGACCTTGTGTTTGGGTGTTTGATGTGTTTGGTGTATTTGATGAGAAGGGACCTTTAAGATGAATGGTTGGACCTTTCGTTATAATTTTGGCATCAAAAACTCCATCATTTGTGACATTCTTGTTTCGGGACCAATATTTTCTTTTGTGATTATTGGGCTTTGGACTCTCTTTGTTTATTTTGACTAGTCCTTTTGCGACAAGACCTTTTTCAATGAGGACACCTTTCTCAAATATCTCTTCAAAAGTTGTGCAACATTGGATTTGTAGACTACTCATCATTTCTTTGTCAAGGTTCTCAACAAACATGGTGACCAATTTTTTTTCAGGGATGTGACAAGGGAATTTTCTAACCAAACCTTGCCATCTCTGGTAAAACGAGGTGAGTGATTCCCCGTCTTGTTTGGTTGTACTTAATGTTGCAAGGGTGACATCATTTTTAATGTTAAAGGAAAAGTGATTGATTTATGTTATCTAGTTCACCTCATGTTCTAATCCCTAGAGGGAGATTAGCAAACCAATCTAGGGTCAGCCTTGTGAGGCTTTGCGGGAATAGTCTCATCATATAGGTAGGATTGTGTGAGACTTCCATACATGACGTGTTAAATTCTCAAATTTATTCCATTGGATATCATGTCCCCTTATACATAGGAAAAGGTGGTATGTATAGATTTCTTTCAAATGGAAAGGGGCACAATTCCTCCATGGAATAGGTCTTCTTTTTGGTCCCCAATTGTATATTTTTCATTTGTTGTTGGAAGGCATGTATTTGTTGCATCAAAGTATTTGTAAGAGATGGTGTTGCATTGATTTGATTTGGTGTAATGGTGTGGGTGTTGAGGTCACATGTCAAATTTGAATTGGGATTGGTATTTTGAAGTGTGGGACCTTGGTTACCATATGTGTTGTTTTGGTTTGGAATGAAATTGGCATATAGGTTTATTCCAAAGGTCATGTTTAAATTTGGTATGGTGTTTTGAAGTTGTCATGTAGGTCCTTGATTTGTGTTTTTGAAAGATGTTATGGATCCTTGATTAGCATTTTGAAATGGTGGTTTAGGCCTTTGATTAGCATTTTGGAATGATGGGGTAGGTCCTTGATTAATTTTTTGGTTGGGCATCCTTCATGGGACAATGTGAATCCTTCAAGATTTGTTTGGTTGGTTTTGATTTGATGAGGGTGTGCTTTGAAATTGGAATGAAGGACCTTGGTTTTTGTTTTGAAGTTAAGGTATAGGACCTTGGTTTGTATTTTGAAATAAAGGATTGGGACCTTGTGATGTAGGACATTGATTTTTGCTTTGAAAAAGAGGATTTGTGAAGGTCTTACCCATATAATTTGATGAGCTTCCAAGTGTGAATTTTTTTCCTTGTGTAGTTTTATGGGCCACTTTGTTTCCAAATGTAGAGATGCTAGGGATATGTGTGGTAGTGGTTTCCATGTGTGTTGTTCCAAATGGTATGGTTTATTGTGAAGAGGGCATCCCTAAGGAAAATGGATTTTGGGTATCTTCTTCTTCTACAATGGTTTAGACATCAAAGCCTTGAGGGAGTTTGGCACCCTTTTTAGCTAGTGCATAAAAGAATTTATTAGGGCCAACACCATAAATTTGATCAACCATACTTAAAACTCTTTGATCTTAGTAAGCTCTTTCAATTTCTTCTAGAGTCATTTTCTTGTTGAACTCATCTAGGTTTAGGTTGTCCAATGTAGGGTCTCTTTGTGGTGTATCTCTTTGGGGAGTGGATTGATTTGAATTTATGCCAAGTGTGATGTCATGAAAGGGGTCACTTGAAAAATACATGTCCTTTCTTTTGGTTCGTGACCTTTTTTCAACCATGTGAGACTTACAAGTGGGAAGGTAATGCAAGGTGAAAATGAAGCTAAACTATGTTTTTGGATTTTTTTGAATATAAGGATGCAAGGTGATTATGCAAGGATAACAATGACCAAAGGATGAAACTAAATGAAGCTAATAGATGCTAAGGATGTTAAAGTTTAATTAAATAATGACCAAGGATAATGATAATGAGACTAAAATGATGCTAAGTTTGATGATCAAATGTAAGGGTGCAACTAAAGTTAAGATGAAATCAAGCTATGTTTTTGTGTTTTTTGGATAAAGATGCAAAGTGAAAGTGGAAGTTAAATGCAAGGCTAAGGATTGAAAGGATGATAATTAAAGCTATGGTTAAAGGGTATGATATGAATCTAAATGAGACTAAGATAGTGGTAAGGATATGAATTCTAAAATTTGAGACAAAGGATGGTAACCAAGCTAATGTAGGTCCAAGATAGCAAACCCAAATGTCATTGAACTTTGTGATAATCAAGAGGATAATTTTGAAAAGGTTGAGTCAAGCCTAGGACATAACCTTAAGACTCAAGTTTGAACAAAGTGATAATGATAAAGGTTGATAAAATGAAGGATTAAGGTCAATGGAAAATTGGATAAGCAGCCAAGGATTGTCCAAAAGCTTAATGGTCTTCCTATGTCAAAAATTTGAAAGGGAGATGCAACCTAAGGTTTGAGATTGATTTATGCAAGGTAACGATGCAACCTAAAATGTGATGGAATCCTAAATGGTAATGCTAGAATGGACTAGTAAAGGCTTGCAAGTCTTGGGTTTAGCAGTTAGGATCACTATAGAAGTGATTGGATTGAATTTGAACAAGGATTTTGATAGTTTTTGTTTATCAAATAGTTGCGGCTTTGTTTTTGCAGATGCATCATTTCTGATTGCGGGTTTCTAGAGTGTGGTTGTGATTCAGGATGGTAGTTGTAGCTCTATTTTTTGCAAATGTGATTCAGGATGACAATTGTGGTTTTCCAGTGATTAGTTGTGGTGAAAAATATTAGTTACAACTATTTTTGATAGTTATGGTTCACAGAATGTTGTTTTTGGAAGTTTGATGGTTTTGACCTAGTTTTCGAGTGGATTTTGACAGATTTTGATGAATTTTGATTGGAAAACACAGAGTACAATCACAAGCACTTTTTTTTTTGTCTAATTTTGGATTTGAAAATTTTTTGATTTCAAAATGAAGCACACATAGACAACAATGCACAATTCCTATGGTTGGCAAGGAAACCACTAGTTGATATCCCCACTAGAATTTCTCCAACCACTTAAGCAAGGTAGATAGCTAGAGACTTGGTGGCACTAGCTCCCCTCCACAACACTCTCTTCTCGGGATCACCAAGTCTCATTCCCACAAGGATGAATTCTTGTCTCTACAAATGCTTAGTCAAGACGTGGAGCAACTTTAGAGATCTGACCTCCTGTGATCAAAAAGTGTATACAAAGGTTTTTGGCCACTAACACAAATTGGTTCTTAGTAAGGGAATCCATTCAAGGTGGCCATACATGCGGCAAGATTAGCTCAAGACTATGTTCAGTCAAGAGGCCTCCTAGTCCCTTCCTAAGAAAGGATTTTTGACATAGCTCACAGGGCTATTGAGGGTGGCACTTGTTGGTATGACACATCTGCACCTGTTGCTAAATGACTTTCATCAAGCACTTTTCTTATATAACGGTTCAGAAGAGCTTGGCTTTAGCTTGTTACCGCTTGGGTCGTTCCCACCTTTTGAAGCGAGGTGGAAGGCCCTCTAAAAAAAGGTACACAATAGCGAGGAAGTACACTATTTCAGATCTCCCAAATCACACGGAGCGCAAGGAGAGAGCATACTCAATTCCTTTACCTCACACTTTCATGGTATTATTTTTAATTACAAAATCCAAATGTGGGGTGTGATTATACAAATTCCAAAGAGGTGATTTTGATCCTCAAGATTGCCAAATGGTGCAAGAGGAGAGCATACACACTCTATGACAGTTTGCAAATCACCAAACATGAAGGATAGTTGTAGATTCTATCCTTATGCTTATGATTTGAAGACACTTGGATTCTTTTTATACCAATGACATTTGATGCAAGTTCATTTTAATGCCCATGAGTGAAAGAATGCATTTTGTCATTTTTTTAAAATCCTTATGAATGAGATATGCAATTTTGTTTTACCTTTATGATCTTGATGGAAGTTGTAGTTGTTGTGGAAAGCAAACAAAAGGAAAATGCTTAAATCTCAATTAATAAAAGAGCTCAATTTTTTTGTTGTTTCTAAAGAAACATTTTTTTGGGAACTCCTTAGATCACCACACACTAAAAAGAAACCGTTAGCACACAAAAACCATATTCTACTCAAAAACCCAAAAGAAAAAATGAAAACAAACAGAAAACATAAAATATTATACCAAACAAGAAGTTGCATCATTTGGGATTGCAAATGTGTCACTTTGTTGCATCACGCTAGAACAACTGCATCACACTTTCAAATTCAAATTTCTGACCCATGAATGCATTGCTATTTTCCACAGATGCGTTGTTATTTTGAATCCAATTACCCTCCAAAAAGTTGCATCATTATTTTCAATGGTTGTGTCGCTACACGTCTCAAATGCGTTGTTTCAAATGAAAACCCTACAAAACAAAAAAGAAAGTCGTACAGATCCTGCAAAATCTTGTCTTCACATCGGATTCACCAATGTAAGATGGGGAAAATCAATCTAGCCTAGATAATAGTGACAACCAAAATGCTTCTAAGCTAATAACCCAATTTAAACAAAAGAAAACAATCAAATGGAGAGAACAAAATGAAAAAAAAGAAACAAAGCACTCCCCATTGAAGTTGAATCACTTCTCTTGTCTCTCCTTTTACAAATATGCCCTCATATTTGTAGTCTAGCTTGTGCAAATACTTGCAAAGTGTAAGCAAGAAAGTTGGATATAAGTGGTTGTTAAGGAAAATATGGAGGAGAAAGGATTATTTTATAGACAACCATTCGAACAGACGAACGACATCAATTTTCTAGAAAGATTCCAAGATTGACAGACAAGGTTGCATGCAACACTAGAAAGGGGAGGTTACAAAATGGATGGTCAAGATTAGAAAGAGGCTATAGATGATCGACAACTAAGATTCAAAAATGAGATAGTGGAGGAAGAATATGGAGAAAATAAAAATTGAAAATAATCGGTTCATGAGAAGGAATCTTCAGACAAGTGGATGCATAAATAATTTATTCAAATTATTTATTTGAGGAAAAAGGCAAGTGGGAGAAAGTGGACATTTAATTAAAATGATTTATAAAACCAATTTAATTAAATGGGGAAAATGAATATAAGACATTAAATAATTAATTTAAGTTGATTATTTAATGGAGGGGAGAAGTGTCATTAGATAATTAAATAATTTCAACAATTATTTAATAATAGAGGAATGGGAGATAGATGAATAGGTAAATAATTAATAATAATTATTTAACTATGGACAAAAGATGATAGGCAAATAATTAAATAAATAATGATTTATTTAATTATTGAAGAAAGGGGGTGTTAGTGACATAATTAATTTTATTTAATTGATCGGGATAGAATAAAGTTTAAGAAAGTAAATTAATTAAATAATTAAAATTTATTTAATTAATAGAGGAATGTGACCAAGAATAATTAAATAATTAAAATTATTTAATTATGCGAAGATGAAGACCAAGAAAAATGACACTCATAGAATTAGGACATTTTTCAGTGTCTACACTTAACAATTCAAATTTACCACCTATTTTATGTTGTCTTCTTGCCAAATTACTAGAGAGGCTTACAAACAGAGATAGACATTGAAAGAAGCCTTATGTATTCAAAATATACATGATATACCATGGATGATTTGATCCATGCACATCATGTATGTATATCTATGTTCATCCTATTACAATAGAAGGGCTCATTCCTATTAACTTAAGACTCCTTTCAATAAATATCAATGTATATCACTTGCATATAAATATAGAGTAAGTGTTACACAATAATTCACTCTACTATTTTCTTTTTCTACTTCATTCTTACTATGAAATATTCTTTCCACTTCTTTCTTTTTCTACTAAGTGTTTGACTGGTTGTCCTTTATAGGGTTTTATGCCATGTACTTCTATTTGTGTATTCATCATTGCACAAACATTCACATTGCAAATTTTTGTTTATATTTGTTTGTTATTCCAAAATATGAAAATAGTTTAAGTGGTTCTCATTTTGAAGATATTTTGTCATGCAACTGTATTATTATGTTCTTATGTATTTACATATATATACTCATTATATATGTAATTATATATATATATGTAATTGTATATAGCCATTTTTCCCTCCACCCGAAAGTGGAGCCCATCTGCCTCCTTAATCAAAAATGAAATCTATGTGCATTGGATCACACAGAGATGTGACTTCGACAGACTCACCACCCTAAACGAACATTTTAGAGCAGTAATCGCTCACTGCCTCCTTCGTTACCTCCACTAGGAAACTTTCCTTACGCATCCCTCCGCACTTACTTAGACTGCCAATCCCCTAATTGAAAGATCAAGGTTCATTCAATGCTCCAAATTTTCCCATATCTTACTCATTTTCATTCCTTTTGTTTGCGTTTACTCTGGAGTGTTCATTTGGTTATGTACCCATGTACATGTTCTGCTCTCCACAATTCATTGTTGGGCTCTACATACTTCATTGTTCGGCTCTACACTCTTAAAAGCTTCCTTTCACTTTCAGGTGAAGATTTTTACCTCACTAGGCCTATAACAATGCCTATGTGTGTGTGTGTATATATATATATATATATATATATATGTGTGTGTGTGTGTGTGTGTGTGTGTGTGTGTGTGTATCTATGTATCTATGTATATATGCATATATATGTATCTATACCTACATACATATATGTATGTATGTATATATATGTATATATGTTCATATATATATATATATATGAACATATATATATATATACATATATATATGTGTGTGTGTATATATGTACATGGAATGCACAAAATGTGTTTGTTACACTCTACCTACACAATACCAAGCGATTTCAGATCAATTCATAATGCCTAACAGTTCTATACTATTTCTTTATGAGTACAAATGCCAATCTCTCATCTAATATGCATATGCTTCCCACGAATCTATAAATATTTGGGGTTTCACACTGATGTTGTTTACATTGGGTTTTTCATTTATATTCTTTATGCCTCATAATGCAAATATGTTGTATGTGATGTCAATGTTTGTCACAATAACCTGTAACTCAATATCTGGGATTTCAACTTACACTATTTATGAATTTCAAGTCATTTTAGTTCAATTTCAGGTTTTTTTTTATTCTATATATCTGGGAATATATATCAGTTGTATGCACTATGAATGTTTGTCACCCACCACCCTATAACTTAGTATTTGGGGTTTCAACTTGTACTATTTATGGATGTCAATGCATTTCAATTCCATACAATGTGATTGTTACACCCAATCTTCTCTAAATGCTAAAGATGTTGGTATATATATATATATATGAAACTCATGTACAGTGATCAGGTATAAATAACCTCATGAATTAAATAATCCAAATACCCTTCCTTATTTCTCCTAATCACTTTTACCCCTCCAGTTGTTTATTTTTAGGATTAATAATTGCTTACTTTTTGTAAATAGATGTATAATATTTATTTCCTAAATCAATTCAAATTAGCCAACTAGCGCTAACATAATGGTATAGTTTTTAGTATTGTATAGGAAATTGTGCACAATCGAGTGGACTTAAAGTGAACTTCAAAGAAGTTGAAGATAGAGCGTCAAAAGTCTAGGTGCCAAAATTTCATGAGTGCATAGTGGAACAAGTTTTTTTAAATGTTTTTTTGTTTTTTGTTTAAAAAATTTATGGCTCACTCTAAGCCTTTAATATATTTATGTTATGCACCTCAGTCTGTTGGTTAGTTGAATTATGTTAGAAGAATTTTTCAATGGTGATCTTCTGCCATTTGAAATCTAGGATTTTCTTGGCAGTTTAGTTTATATATGTAACCGCCAGAAACAATGCACACTGGATATCATTATTTCATCAATATATGCTTTGAACTATGACTTTGTGTTATACTTTTTCTAATATGAATAAAATAAGCTTTTCTAGTCTTATTCTATGTTACCAGTACTATGTAATGGAATTATTTTGGATGGATTAATTTTGAAGATACAAAAGTTCATGTGATTTGAGTTAAGCCTAGGAATACCTGAGAGATGGCCACTCGAGGGAATTGTAGAATAGATAGATTAGTATTTTCATTTTCAATTCTTTTATTTTTATTTTGTACATGATAAATGTGAATGAATGTGATTTGTATGTGTCGAGCTTTGTCATTTAATCCTGTAGGTTGTAGTTCAAGTTGTAATCTTTAGTTTTGTTTATTTGAAATTCTGAAGCACCCACTCTGGTTGTCAGTTATAGGTTTTTAATTTTACTTTCTGTTAAACAGTTAGATCTTAATTGATGGTTGTTGTCATTTAAACTTTATATTTTTATTGCAAACATTTCATTTTGAGTAATTTATATAGTTTCTATTTTAATTATTGTATGCTTTCTCGCTTAACAATTTCATGCTTTTTATCTTAAAAAAACTTTATGCTTTCTAGTTTAATGGCCTTTTAGTTTAAGTTTCGTTTACAATTGTTCCAAACATTCATAAAATATAAGAGAGTTAGTCAAAATGTTTCCTATTGCATACAACCTTCAAATACTACCCGGTCGATATATTTGATGCATTTTCAACTAAAGCGATAGGACCTAACGATAGCCTATCACTTTTTGGTGTCGTTTTCAAGGACTTCCTTTTTCTAGTGTTAGTAGCAGATTGCTTGAATACCTCTTTGAGGAAATATATATATATATATATAGTTTCTAGGCTTCTTTTTCTGCATGGTTAGGAAATGAGGCCTACACGGAAGATTCATACCAAAAACCCCCTAAAAATACATTCCAACCATAAGCAAGGAGGAGAAAGTCTCAACTAAAGAACTTATTGAAGAATTGATTGAGCAGGATCAACCTGAGACCTCCTTGTATACCGCAGAATTTCACCCATCAGAACAAACATTTGTCGAGGAGAGTATTCCTTTGCATACCCCAGAACTTCAACCATTAGAGAAAACTTTTGAAGAGGAACACATTCCTTTCAACATTATGGGTGACAATAGAAATGGCGCTAACCCAACAAGGGGAGCACATACATTTACTAATCCTATTGCTATTGATGTAGATGATGATACCCCTATGAAAAACATTTCACCAATCCTTTTACCAACCTTTAAAAGGTTATCCTCTGAAGACCCTGACTAGTTCCTATTTAAGTTTAAAGTTTTGTGTCAGATAAATGACTACAAGAATGATAACCAGAAACTAAAAAATTTTCCCTCCACCCTAAAGGATGCTACAATGTGTTGGTTCATTGGATTAGCTCCAGGGTCAATGACCTCTTGGGATGATATGAAGTCTGCCTTTTTAGACA
Organism: Sequoia sempervirens; assembly: GCA_007258455.2. NCBI lineage: Eukaryota > Viridiplantae > Streptophyta > Pinopsida > Cupressales > Cupressaceae > Sequoia > Sequoia sempervirens. The sequence goes on from VDFB02043684.1 coordinate 16,800, forward strand.
AATACCAGAGTTATTGTGAAGCCAACGATAGGAAAGAGGAGTTATTCAAACTAAGGAAAAATGAAGATGAAAGCCTAGAAGATTACCTGGACAGGTTCATCTTCTTATCTAAATGATGTGGCAGATAATCCATAAGTTTGAAGATTCTAAATACCATATTTCTCAAAAGACTTGATGAAGATGCTAGGAGAAGTCTAAATTTAATGGGAAAAGGAGATGTGTCCCAACTTGGACTCGATGATATCACTGAGTTGTGCCAGAATTTCTCTCATACTCGAGGAGGTATTCGTAAGTCTACTCTTTTTAGGGGTTCCAATGAAATAGGAAAACTACGTGAGGAGATAGAAAATCTCAAAATCAACATTTTCATTCAACTAAACACCACACTAGATGGAATACAGGCCAAAACACATAATCCTAAAACCTTATCCATCTATTGTCCTAGCTGTCAAAACAAACATCTATTAAGAGAATGCCCTTTGGAAAAAATTGATGTTTTCCAAGTTTGTGAGAAGAATCATGCTATTGACCAATGTGAGATCTTGAATGCAATCAAGAATTCCAAGAAATGAATATCTCAAATTGAGGAGGTCAACTTTGTAAATCAAAGACCTAGAGGGAATTTCTATTACAACCAAAATTCAAATCCCTCCTGGCGCCCCCCAAACAATTGGAATAATGATTAGTGGGAAACACCTTTGCCTCAAGCACCACCTAACTAAGGAGCTTGTCCTTTGGGACTACTTGAATGGTAAAATCACTCTTGGGGAAACCCTCAATGGCCAAACTAGACTCAACAACAATGGTCTCCTCAAAATCCTGCTCCTCAATGGAATCAACCTCAAAATTAGTTTTACACTAGGACAAGAAGGATGCCTGATCCATAGCAAAATATTTTACTAGCTCCTTAGAACCCTCAACAAAATGAGTGGGTCAACCAACCACAACTTCCAATGCAACTTTGTCCTAATCCAAAGAATAATCTAGTGTATTCTATGTAATAGGAAAATGTGACTAGACTCAATGCTATCCATTGTGGAAACATGTAGTTAAGGTTAGAAAAAACACTCTAGTAGCCTACTATAGTTGAGATCCTAGACGAGCTAATTAAGGAATCTGCTAAAATAGCTACAACATCTTCCACACCTTTAGAGAAAAACCAAGTGAGTAATCAAGACAAGACCCTTCCACAACCCTCATTTGGAACTTTTGAGTTACCTTAGAGGAGGGTGGTCATCTTCCAATTGATCCTTTAAATAAGGACTCCACCTTGAAAGAGAAGACTCAAGCACCTTTTCTGGAGCTTCTAAAACCATCCACCTTGAAAAATCCTTAGAAAATGACCTTATCCACCAAAACCGCGTTGATACAAGAGATTAAACAACTTCATATCGAGGTTCCCTTGTTACATGAAATTAAAGAGATTCCTAAACTAAACCAATTGATTAAACAATCATGCATCAAAACACCAGGAAGGAAACCAAAATGGATAAATATTGTTCACATAAATGGTTATTTGGCTAACTTTTTGGTTGGAAAAACTATAGCTCTAAAATATGATTACCCAAACAATCCACCAATAACAGTGACGATCAATGAGGTAGCAATACCTAACACACCTATGGACCTAGGAGCAACCATTAACGTAATGACATTTGATGTGATGGAAAAATTGGGACTCGCTGATTTACATCCCACAACTAGAGTGTTGCAAATGGAAAATCAATAGATATCTATTCCCAAAGGTGTCATAGAAAATTTTCTTGTTAAGGTTGATGGTTGCGAATATCTAGTAGACTTCCAAATAATCTAGTCCCTCACACCAAAGGACAGTTATCCGATAATCCTAGGAAGATCGTGGCTAACCATAGTTGCAACCAAGATTGACTACAAAGAGGGAGGAATGACCATTTCACATGGTCCCAATAGCAAACATTTATTCATGTATCCACCTATTAAACCCACTAAACATAACAAAGTTTGAGTTGATGAACCAAATGGTCCCAATGAACAAGAGAATCTAGCCTCACTTGCTATGGTAGTCATCAAACAACATGGGGAAGAGTTGGAAGATGAACTGGAAAATAATATGGAAAATATTACCATGGACTCAAGTGATGAATAAATGTTAGACGTAGAGGAGATTCTAGGGCAGCCAATCAATGTAGATCACACTGAATTTGATAATACCAACTTCATGGGATTACCTTGTCCTCTGGCTAATATCATTCAAAAAATGGATTACTTATTTGAAGATATTGCTAGACTCCATAGAACCATACCACATAGCTTTCCTCTCAACAATTTGACTAGAGAAGTTTATACCGTCACCTCCAACCATCTAGGTGTCAAAACCATCATGTTATTACCAAGAAAAACTTTGAATATCAACAGTTGGTTGACAGAGCCAGAAGAGCATAAATTGTTTGATATCTTGGTGAAAAGATCTAAAGCTTTTTCTTGGGATTATACAAACATGAGAGGAATACACACAAGTGTTTGTACCCATCACATCTATACTAAGGATGTTAGACTTGTTCATCAACCACAATGAAGAATTAATCCTACCTTGAAAGACATTGTTAAAACTTAAATTGAGAAAATCCTGCAAGTGGGATTCATCTATCCCATTTCTAACAGTAAATGAGTTTCGCCTCTGGTTGTGGTCCCAAAGAAAAATGGGAAGTGAAGAGTGCGCATTGACTATAGAGAACTCAATAAAGCTACCCATTGAGATTACTTCCCTCTACCGTTTGTGGACCAAGTCTTGGATAATTTGGCTGGGAGGAAGTATTTCTCATTTCTGCAAGGATTTAGTGGATATAAACAAATACAAGGAGCCATGGAAGACTGGGATAAAAAACTTTTACTTTCCCATGGGGAACATTTCCATATCGAGTTCTTCCCTTTGGGCTATGCAATGCTCCTGCAACATTTCAAAGAGCTATCTTGGCAATATTTGTTTAGCTAGTGAATGACTGTGTGGAGGTCTACATGGATGACTTCACCATGTATGGTTCAACTTTTGATGAAGCCCTTCAAAATATGTACAAAGTATTGAAGCGATGTGAGGACCATCGGTTGTCCCTGAGTCACGAAAAAATGGTGGAACAAGGAATAGTATTGGGACACCACATTTCAGTTGAAGGGATAAAAGTGGATCCTAAGAAAATTGAGGTGATACAACTTGAGACTCTAAAAACCCAAACTAACGTTAGAAGTTTCTTAGGACACGTTAGATACTATCAGAAATTCATAGAAAATTTTAGCAAGATTACAAATCCTATGTTTTCCCTCCTCCAAAAGAATGTAGATTTTATTTGGACAACAGAGTTTCAATCATCATTTGAGATCATTAAGGAGAAATGCAACTCTTCTCTTGTCCTACATGGACCTAATTGGAACCTTTTGTTCCATATTTATGCAGATGATTTTGATGATGCTATTGGAGCGGTATTAGGTTAGGAAGATGAGAATGGGGGAAATTATGCTATATATTTCATTAGTAAGAATCTGACCCCCACTGAACAAAATTACACCACCATAGAGAAAGAATTTCTAGTTGTAGTACATGCAATCAAGAAATTTCAACATTACATCGCAGGGTACAAAGTCGTTATGTTTATATACCATTCAACCATCAAGTATCTAATGAACAAACCTGTAGTAAATGGGAGGATAATTAGGTGGTTATTGCTTCTACAAGAATTCAACATGAATATTATTGAAAAACTTGGAAAATTCAATGTAGTTGTAGATTTCTTATCCTAGATTAAACAAGATAATGGAGATACTGCTCCAATGCAAGAGGAATTCCCAGATGATTTTTTTTTTTCCATCTGCATTAAAACCCCTTGGTTTTCTAACATTTCCAACCACTTGGCCACCTCAAAATTGGTGCTTGATTTCACATCAAAATAGAAGAAATGCCTCGTTCGAGAAAGCGCTCCATTCAAGTGGATTAATGGAATAATTTTTTGTTGTGGTCTTGATATGGTTTTACAACGTTGTGTTAGGGAAAATGAAACATATAGTATCCTTAGGGCTTGCCTTGATGACCCCTCTGAAGGCCATTATTCTACCAAGAGGATGTCTCATAAGATTTTGGTGCAGGATATTATTGGCCCTCTATGCATAAAGATGTAAAAAAATACGTTTGTCATTGTGATGAGTGCCAAAGAGTAGGGAGGCCCACTGCATCCAATGAAATTCCTTTACAACCCCAGGTAGTTCTTGAACCATTTGAAAAATGGGGATTGGATTTTATTGGTCCTATAGATCCCCCTTCACAAGGTAAAGAGTACATTTTGGTCTATATCGACTATTTGACTAAGTGGGAAGAAGTTCAAGCTCTAAAAGTTGCTAGGGAAGAACAAGTAGTTGACTTTCTGTATAACAATTTTTTTCTTAGATTTGGAGCCCCTAGAACAATTGTCACAGATCAAGGGCCCCAATTTATGTCCAAAGTTTTGTTAGCCTTGACTAATCATTTCCAGGTAAATCATAATAATTCATCACCCTATCACCCTCAAGCAAATGTCAAGTAGAAGTCACTAACAGGGAGCTTGAAAAAATTCTAACAAAAACAATTTCATTAGGGAGGAAAGACTCGTCTAGAAAACTACATGAAGTTGTTTGGGCTTATAACACAACTTGGAAATTGACCACTAGTTTTAGTCCATACGAGTTAGTTTTTGGGAAGGAATCACTTCTACTCATTGAATTTGAACTCCAAACCCTAAGAACAACAATGGAGTTAGGTTTAGATCTCAAACGAACTTAGGTTGAAAGAGTCTTACAAATTAGTGAGTTAGATGAACTCCATTTAGGTGTTGTCCACCAAACTGAACTTGTTCAACATCAATGAAAGGACTGGCATGATAAACACATAAAGGAAAAAGATTTCCATAATGGGGATTGGGCACTGTTATTTGATTCCTAATATAAAGATCATCAGGGGAAACTGAGGAATCATTGGCTAGGTCCATATGAAATTTCTGAAGTATTTCCAAATGAAGCAGTACAACTCAAACCCATTGATGGTGACACTCAAACCCTTTTAGTCAATGGTCATCGGTTACACATCTACTAAAAACCTATCAATAAAGAGGAATTTACAAAATGGTAGAAATGCAAGGTTAAATACAATGCATTAACTCTACTACGACAGAGCCAACGTAGTTTTTCTTTTTCCAATCTAAAAAAAAGAAGCAAAAATCATTTGTATGTATTTACTTTCCTTCAGAGCATTTCTTTTAAATTTTTCATCTTTTGGACTTAGCTAAATTTCGTTTCTACTTTGCAGGACTTTATTTTTAATCAAACACAAATTGTAGCGCATCTTGCTGCGATGCTCCAAAACTTGTTGGCCTAGTTGTTGCGATGCTCCAAAACTTGCAAACCCAACTGGTGCAATTCCTTGTTTTATTCCTACAATTTGGCACATATTTCAATGATGCTCTGGAAAGTCTAAGTCCAAAGTCCTTCATTTTGCTTCCTACTTCTAGCGGCATCTTTCGATGATGCTCCAAAAAATTTCTTATTTCATTTTGGCTACATCTTTCAGGAATGCTCTAGAATTTTGTTGTTTCTTCCTTCCGGCTGCATCTTTCGGTGATGCTCCAAAATTTTCGTTTTTGCATTCTAACGGCATCTTTCAGCGATGCTCCAAATTTTTCTTTTTCACTTCGGCTACATCTTCTAGTGATGCTCCAGATTTTTCCACTTCAATTTTTCATTATGGGTGCATCCTTCAACATACTCCAGAATTTTTATCTTCATTCCAGCTGCATCTTCCAGCAATGCTCTAGACTTTTGTTAATTTCGTTCCTTTCTAAATGCTTTGATTTTTCCAGTGCCATACACATTCCTGTTATTAATTTTTCCATCACCTTCGGAATCCACGCCCTACATTTCCATCTCCTATCATAATAAATCAAAATTATTGTGGCTACTTTTTTGTCATAATAATTCCAACATTAATTAGTTGTCCCATCCTCATTCACAATAAATTCATTACCACCCCCTCCATCCCATCTAATTATGCTATTACGTCAGCAAAGGTAAGCGATTTTTAAATTGATGACGGGACATAAGGTACGTACAACTTTTACTTTAAGTAGGTAATTATTTTGAATAAAGATAAATAAATTGGCATGTAACACCACCCTTTCCAAACTTAGTAAAATATGTGGATTGTATGTTTGCTTGAGGTATGATAGTTTTTGCGCTCTTTCCCATGTAAAGTAATAATGAAAGTAATTCATGTTCCATCGACTGTATCAAGTACAAGTGATTGAAAAAAATTATAATTTTTTCACTCTACAATTCAGTTTTGTTTAAATAATTTTCTTTGAGCGCCACAGCATTTCAGTAGAAACTTAGTAGAGCCATAGGAAAAACATAGTATTGGAGGAGCTAAGTAGAAATATGAGCTAGCTTCCACAACCAAGTTATTGGCACAAAGGAATATTTTGGAATTGTTCCAGAGAGTAGGGTGGCTAGAGTTCATAAAGAAATTTTAGAGGCACAACGAGCAACTAGTGAAAGAATTTGCAGAGAATTTCTTGTATGGTCAATCTGTAGTACATGGAAAGTTATTCAAAGTAATTCCTAAGATCATTTCTCATTTATTTTTTCTTAGAAATGAGGGTATTAGTTTGTTAGAAACCACCAATATTTCCTATCAGAAAATGGTAGAGGTTTTTAGTAGGGAAGGGGAACTTAAGCCTTTATTAACTGTAAATACCAGAGGGAAAAACAAAGGATTTCAAATAATGTCCATCCTGAAGCCATGGAGAACAATAGTGGCTTGGATTATTAAATATTTCACTTGTGAGGGATAATGTGCAATAATTGTAGGTCCACCTTTTAGCCTACTCACCCATTTGTGCCATGGCGCTGGAACCATACACTTAGGGTTAATCTTCCTACATTTATTTGTGATTCTATTATTAACATGATAGAAAGAATAAAAATTGGTTCAAGGCCGCTAAAAAATCATGGCCTCATCCACTTAATTTTCAAACATCATTTCCGAAGAAAAAGGAAAGAAATTCACAAATATTTCTTCAAAAATTTGAAAACTCGGAGCCCATAAGACACATTGAAGAAGGTGAGTCATTTGGGCGGGTGGCTCAACATTTGGAAGAGCATTCCCCTAAGCCTCTAGATACTTTCAAACCCCAACATGCCACAACAACTCCTAACAGTGAAGCACCAGAAATTTCACCACATTTTTTAGAAACCCCTGGCAGTCAAGAAAATGTAGAAATAATAAATTTAGGAGATGAAGAAACTCCTCCTTGCAAGAAGAAAAAGAGGTCTAGAATAACATTGCAAACACCTCATCCTTTAAGCAGAAGTAAGTGATTTCCTACCAAAATTAGTGGTGCAATAGGTTGTGATCAATTGAATGCCCCTAGAAAGAAAAGGCATGGCTGGAAACCACATAATATTGAAGCCCAATCATTAGAAACTGAGGTTCAACCTTGTGAGGAAGCAGCAAAATAAAATGAAAAAAAACTAGTAAATTCCTTGAGGTTGAGAGTGAGGATATACCACTTCAATTAGGACAAGAAGAAGTAGGGGAACAATCACCACACTATTTAGGTGTTGACGATGAATCTGCGGAACACTTGTCTCCCTTAGTTGCCAATGTTACTAAGCAAGGTTCATTGGAGTTGCATAATGAGGAAAATATAACTAGTAATGATGTAGAAATTCCCAATTTTCCTTTTTCTACTGATACAAAAGTTGAAAAATCTGATTAGAGAGAAACAAAGTTAGAGGAATTAAAAATATAAATTACTCAGTTGAAATATAAATTGTAGAAAAATGAAGAACAAATCAATCAACAACAGGAGGAGATAGATGTACACACTGCATTTTTGAAGAAAAGAGAGCAAGAAATTGCAATTTTTAAGATTCAAATAGAAAAAAAAGATATAACTATTGAAGAACTGCAATTTCAAGTGTAACAATGGAATGAACAAGGTAAACGGCATGTGACAAATTTGTATGAAAAAGATGGACAAATTAAAGGTTTCACTGATAATTTAATGCAAACTCTCCAAGCATTTGCCAAGAAACAAGAAACACAAAAAGATGAGCTCAATGCAGCATTGAGTAGGATTATTGAACTCAAACAAGACTTGCAAGAAGTTAAGATAAAGCCACAAATGGAATTGAAGGAGATACAAACTAAGCCAAAAAAGATGGAGTGGTTCAAGGTCCATATTTCTCTAATGCTAACAAAATGGATGGAACGATGTTATTTCCTGAAACAAGAAGGGATAGAGAATGCTAGGCTAAAGAAGGAGATAGTTTTGTTAAAAGAATCATATGATAGGATTTATAAGGCTAAGACATATGCATGCCTAATTGGGGAACTATTGTTAGCATATAGGAAACCATCTAGACTGTATTCTATATATGTTTTTGAATGAGCAACTGTTAAGATGGAAATTATTAAGAATTTCTTGCAACATGCCTCATGGTCCAAATGATGAGGAATTTTTAAAATCATTTAAAGAGGCAACACCTGCTCAACAGAACCTATTGTGTGAATTCTTTGTGCATAATTTGTTCCTGGAAAGGCATACTGATTTATTTGTTAATCTCTTTGTGGGTGAAGTTCAGCTAAGAGAATTCATGTCCACCATGCAAAATCAAATTCAATGGTAGGAAAGGACTAAAGAGTATTTGTAGGTAGAAAAGACTGTTGGACTTCAGATGAGATACCCTAACAGAAAACCTTCTACTTTTAAATCTTAATTCCAAAGCATTAGGACCCACGAAACTATGAGAAGTAAGTATAATGATAATCTCTAAATCTGTTTTATGCATTTCAAAGTTCAAGGGCCATAATTGATAGGAAAAGAATTGACTGCCTGTGAAGAGAGGTGCACCCCTCTTCCTATGTACCTTAAAAGGAGAGAGGTGATTTCACCTACCAATATTAAGTGGTCCTACAAAAGGGTAAAGGAATTGGTAGATATACTATAGCAGCTTAAAACTGAATGGATGGGAATGAGGTATATACCTCCATTACTTCTTTCGCCACCCACTGAAGTACATGTTACTACAAAACAAAATTCTAAAAATTTACAATCATGGAAATCAAGGGATAAATTCAATGAGGGTTGCCTTAGGAACCCTTATGATTTGGATAGAGAAGTAGAAGATCCATATGACCTCATTGCCAAATATGAGGAGTTAAACAAGAATGGGGAAATGGAAAGGCAGAGGACACAACAGAGAGCAGGAGGACCTGGTCAAGCCTAGGAGGGGGAGAGTGATGAGGTATAAATAACCTCATGAATAAAATAAGCCAAATACCCTTCCTTATTTCTCTCAATCACTTTTACCCTGCTAATTGTTTATTTTTAGGATTAATAATTTCTTACTTTTTGTAAAAAGATGTATAATCTTTATTTCCTAAATTGATTGAAATTAGTTGACTAGCGCTAGCATAATGGTATAGTTTTTAGTATTGTACAGGACATTATGCACGACTGAGTGGACTTAAAGCGAACTTCAAAGTAGTTGAAGATAAAGTGCTAGAAGTCTAGGCGTCAGAATTTTAGGAGTGCATAGTGGAACAAGTCTTTTTAAATGTTTTCTATTTTCTGTTTAAAAACTTTATGGCTCACTCAGAGCCTTTAATATGTTTATTTTATGGACCTTAGTCTGTTGGTTAGTTGAATTTTGTTAGAAGAATTTTTCAATGGTGATCTTCCACCATTTGAAATCTAGGATTTTGTTAGCAATTCAGTATATATGTAACCGCCAAAAATAATGCAGACTAGATATTGTTATGCTATCATAATATGCTTTGAACTATGACTCTGTATTATACTTTTTTTGATATGAATAAAATAAGCTTTTCCAGTCTTATTATGAGTTACTAGTATTGTACAATGGAATTATCTTGGATGGATTAATTTTGAAGATACAAAAGTTCATGTGATCTAAGTTAAGCGTAGGAATACCCAAGAGTTGACCACTTGAGGGAATCCTAGAATAGATAGATAAGTATTTTCATTTTCAATTCTATTATTTTTATTGTGTACATGATAAATGTGAATGAATGTGATTTATATGTGTTGAGCTCTATCAATTAATCCTGCAGGTTGTAGCTCAAGTTGCAATCTTTAGTTTTGTTTATTTGAAATTCTGGAGCACTCACTCTGGTTGTTAGTTATACCTTGTTAAGTTTTTTTTTTGTTAAATTAACAGTTAGATGTTAGTTGATGGTTGTTGTCATTTAAACTTTATAGTTTTATTGCAAGCATTTATTTTTGAGTAATTTATATGCTTTCTAGTTTAATTATTTTATGCTTTCTAGCTTAACAATTTCATGTTTTCTATGGAGTGAGTGGGAGCTTTGGGCGGAGTAGCAGTGGGAGTGGAAGTTTGAACCTCGGGCGATGGTGAATCCAAGGATGAAGCAAATGGGCGTTGGTTTCTGGAGACCGTTCCTCTCTCTCCAGCGCTGGGTTTGGTTGGTGTGGACTTGATTGTTCCTGGTTGTCTAGTTTTTGCCTCTTGGTGGAGGCCTGTTGCTTTTCTCGCAAATTTTGGGGAAGTTGTATGGCTTTCTTCTAGGCTTGTGTGGGAGCTACTTGTTGTTGTTGTGAATGGTTCAGGCAGAGAAATCGTCAATCTCCTCTGCCTTGATGCTTGTTTCATGGTGGCCCCTTCAGGGGGCAGTCTTTTATCTTCTTTGGTGCCCTTTTTGGGGTTTCTACCTTTTCTCTTTGTTGGCATATTTTCCCTTTTCTATCTTTCCCCCTACGAATTGGCCGGCGTTCCCCTTGGTATGTTTGTTCTACCTTGGGTATTTTTGGCTGATGGGGGAAGCAGTTGTTTCCCAGTTGTGGCAGCTTTTGGACTCATGCTCTGGCGATGGCATGTGGTGTGCTTTTTTGAAGCATGGTCTCCTATTTGAGTGTGCTTCCCTAGGTGTTGAGGGGTTTTGCACTGGGAGTTGCAATTGGCTTCTTCTTGTCTATTCTTGGGCCCTTTTTCTTTGGTTTGTGTTGGTTCTTTCAATGGTGGGCTCCTCTCTTGGAGTTGAGTTGAGCTAGTATCGTCCTTGGCTTCTGTTGAAGTTTTTGATTTCATTTGGATGGGGTTTCTCTTGTGAGAAATGGTTTGTTATGGCCCATATCTTTGCTTCTAGGGGTGTTGTGTTCCCCTCTATATTTTCAATGCTCTATTGGAGCTTGTTTTTCTGGCTTCGTATCTCTTGGGGAGCTCTGCTTTTTTTGAGATAGAGGTATGGAATATTTCTTTCTAGGTTTTGCTCCATGCTGTGTTTTGGCCAGCTTGAGTCGGACGGTGTGTTCTCGAAGGGGTTTATCCTTTGCTCTTGGCTTCTAGCTTTCTTGTGGAGGAGTCCTCTATTTTTGGGCCTGACTTGGAAGTTGGGTGGTGTTTTAAGATGGTGGAGTGGAATGTCGTTCCCTCTTGCTAGCTAGATTATTTTTGAGGGTCTGGTTGTGGTCTCCCTCTTGGAGCCCCTGCATGCTTAGCTAAAGGATGGTGTGGTTTTCCAGACTTCTAGAGCTCTCATTTTCTTTCATTTCTTGTGCACTATGTCTTCTATTGAGGAGAAGATACCTCTTGATGGTTAGGAGTCATTTCCTATTGATTTGGAGGTGGGTGCGGTGGATGTGGATGGAATTCCTCTTTTCTGGCTCCCTCTAGAAGTGTTCCTATTGAGGTGGAAGTTACTCCTATCGAGGTGGAGCTCGAGGTTGCTGGAGAGGTGTGCTTTTGGTGGTTTGGGTTTTCACAATATCCTCTCCTATAGAGGGGAGCTCAGTCCTCTTGAGGTGGACTTGGAGTTGGTTTGTGTTGCACTTGGGT
>VDFB02043685.1:0-15877 GCA_007258455.2 Sequoia sempervirens
TCGCACAATAGTTTGTTCAATTTTAAGCCCAAATTGAAGTGTGGAGGTGATTGTTTTGTCTTAACCCAAAGTCATGGAAAAGACCTTTTGATTCTCAAGATCGCTATAAAGTGCGAGAGAAGCGCATACGTCCTTTTCCAATGGCTTTAGCCTAAGTAAGCCCTCACGAAAAACACTATACTTATTCTTTTTAAACCTTCAAAGCAATATGTGAGTTCATTTTAGAGCACCAAATCACAAGTGAAAGACATTTTTTCAATTGTTTAATCCATAAACGAAATCTAGTAAGTTGTAGATCCTAAGATTCTTTTTAAATCCGTTTGTGAGCAATAAACAAAAGAGTCCTTTTTAAACCCAAACGAAAGCTAGTGTTCTAAAGAAAGCAAAGGATGAAAAACTCCTTAAGGAAGTGTTAAACAACACTTAAGTGTTTAAAAACACTTTGCTTAGATAAGACATCATCATCATGCTCCTTCTTCCTTGCTTTTTTGGCTTCCAACCTACAAAGGAGAAAAATAGTTAGATTCTGGAAAAAAAAATAGAGAAATTAAAAAGCAGAAAACAGAGGAAGAAGCAATCATAAATTAAAGCATGTGCTAAAAATTTAATTTTTCCCTTTTACTGTCTTCCAGCGTTGCAACTCGTGAAGGCATCACTGTTTTTTCCTTCCAGCGGTTCTCTTATAGCGTCGCTTTACCAGTCAGCGGCGCTTTGTGTCAGGACAGTGAGCACGATTATGTCGTTGTTTTCACCCAGCGTCATAGTTCTTGAAAGCGTCGAAGTTTTTAAAATTTTTGAAACTGAGGCGGATCGGCAAGTCCAGCGGCGTAGTTTTAAATTTCAATTTTTTTAGCGGGATGAGTCCAGCAACAGAGTTTAGGTGTGCGCGGTGCTATATAGCAATGCTGGTGAGCCAGTGGCGCTAAAACAGCGACGATGACAAGCTCGCGGCGCTAAAAACAGCGACGTTGAGGAGCCCGCGTCAAAATTTTATGTGTGTCAAGAAAATGCAAAATTTTTGAGGAAATGTTGGAATTTATGATGTCTAGCCCTCCTTCTAGTGCCGAAATGTGAACCCCAAATCTATGTACCTGCAAAACAAAGAGAATAAACACCCTAAGTTAGTTATTGCAAGCATAAACAAGGATTCCCCATGGAATCCATTTACAATTCAAACTAGGAATGAAAATATGCAAAAACACAATAAAATGATAAACCAAAGTTGAAATCCTAATTTAAATAGCAAACTCTTGTTCCCATGGGGGAATTGGTGCCAATTTGATGTGGAAATTTGGCCCTTTCCCAATTCCTATGATTGCAAGCTTCGAATGTAGACTTGATGAAGAAATGTGATCCACTTTTGGTGATGAATGATGAAGACTCCAAGCCAAATCTGCAAAAGAACCTAGCTAAGAGCTCAATGGTATGGAATTTGATAGATATTTGAGCATGGTAACTTTACTCAAATTGTGGATGATGAAATGAGGAGAGGAGCTCTTCATTTATAGGATTTCAAGATGGATGATGGGCGAGGAGGGGGTGACACAAAACCCTCTCTACTGATTTAATTTCAACACAAACACAAGTATGAAAGAAACTACAACATGAAACTTTCATTAAAATGGAAAATTTTCAATTACAACATAATAAAGTCTCATTGAGACTATGGGCACCACATATGCCCTTTACAATATCATAGAATTCATTACAAAAATCTGCAACATTGCATAGAATTTATGTGCTTCTCAATCACTACAACCAACCCACATGCACACTCTGTCACTCCTCAACAATGGCTGCAATAAAATTCTTGAAGCCTTCACACTTTGCTGCAATTTTTCCTTAGAGAAAATCCACCTTAGTTGTGAGTTTCCTCAACTTTGAAAAACTAACTTCAAAATGTAAATGAATTATCTTTTATTACCAACTTTCCAAATTTTCCAGAAAGAAATGAAATTCAATTTCATTTCCATTTCAAAGTCAAAAATCATCTTTCCCAAAATTCCAAGGAGATAATTTTTAAATTGAAATTCCAAAAATCAAAAATCAAACTTCTCACTTGTGCAAGCAATCAGTCTCACACACACTTTACCGATAGTTTCCAAAATTGAACTCATAATAAAGTTGTCAATTTGATCAGATGGGCACCACTTTGATAGTCCTATTTTTTTAGGGATTTATTGGAGTTGAGATTTTATTTTAAATTAAAATCTTAAAAATCTCTTTAACTTGCAAAAATCCAAAATTTAAAATTTTGCACTTCCATTTCCTTTGCAACACTTGCTTTTTCGGAATAATCATTCAACATGAATTGTTAATGTAATTTAATTTAAAATTACATTATTACATTAATTACAAATATTTTTGGCAACCATTTATTGAAAACCAAACCAAATTAAAATAAAATAAATTTGGTTGATGCAAGATTGCACGAGCCTGTGGATGCTCCTGCATTAGACACCCATGGTAGAAAAAAAATGTTCTGTGAGCGAAGCTCATGAACATTTGAATATGCTATGTTCACGCTGGATCCACTTCTCAACCTCATCATTTGAACATTTTGTTTTCCCTTTGCCTGCAATATTCTATCTCTACTCTCCTTCATTCTTCCTCTCTTTCTTCCTTTGTTCACAAAATTCAGCTCCCACCATTCTGCACTATGCAATTTTGGAAAACAATAATTAACATCCTTCTCTTCATTAAAACAAATGAAATCATGTGTTACCTCCTTTTTTTTTGCTGCTGCAAAAATTTGTATTTCAGCCTGTAACATGTTATTGCTGCACCTTACCATCTCTCTTTCCTCACTTCCTTTTGCCATTACACCCTCACAAAAATCAGCTTCATTAGAAACATTGAAATTTTTGGATAAATCAACAATTACCTCTATTTCCTTCTCCTTTCTTATTGCTACAAATTTTCCTCCTTCAATGAGGCATGTATCAGCTGCAACCTCTTTAATTTCATCATCTTCTTCTATAATTTCTTGTTGAAATAATTTTTCTATTTTTCTTATCTCCTCTTTGAACAAAAGACTATCTTCTTCTTCATTCCCTTTATCAAATCTAGGACTATCAAAATTTGTTTTTGGAATTTCCATAATTTCATCCACAGCTTCATCTACTTCTTTTCCATGTAAATTTTCACTAACAAAATTAATAGATACCTCTTTTTCTGCTGTGATATCCTTCTCCTTTTCACCATTTTCTTTGCCTTTGCTAGTTCCTGCAAACAATGCATCTTCAGATAAAATAAAATCATTAAAATTACCATTAAATTTATGATCTGCAGTGACTATTTTCTCTTCCTTCTTTCTCCATCCTTCTTTTATTTTTCTTTTCTTTTTGTTGTCCTCTTTCAACAAAACATTCTTCTTTCCAAATCTCTCTTATTGTATTCCCACTTTCTCCTTAATCAACTTTTCCAATACATCTACTTGAGCTTGGAGCTTTTCAAATTCTTCATGGTAATTCTTATTTTTCACTTCTTCCCAATAATTTTTTCAAAATAAAATTCTTACAGGCCTCCTCATGATCCATCCCATCCTCTTTGGTATAGACTGCCTCATGTTCGGCGATCTGTCTACACACAAATCACACACACCACAAGTCCTAGTGCAAACTGCCTCACATTCGGCGCTCTGCCTGCACACTCAAGAACTCCCGCTCTGATACCACTGAAGCAGGGAGGGGGTGACACAAAACCCTCTCTACTGATTTAATTTCAACACAAACACAAGTATGAAAGAAACTACAACATGAAACTTTCATTAAAATGGAAAATTTTCAATTACAACATAATAAAGTCTCATTGAGACTATGGGCACCACATATGCCCTTTACAATATCATAGAATTCATTACAAAAATCTGCAACATTGCATAGAATTTATGTGCTTCTCAATCACTACAACCAACCCACATGCACACTCTGTCACTCCTCAACAATGGCTGCAATAAAATTCTTGAAGCCTTCACACTTTGCTGCAATTTTTCCTTAGAGAAAATCCACCTTAGTTGTGAGTTTCCTCAACTTTGAAAAACTAACTTCAAAATGTAAATGAATTATCTTTTATTACCAACTTTCCAAATTTTCCAGAAAGAAATGAAATTCAATTTCATTTCCATTTCAAAGTCAAAAATCATCTTTCCCAAAATTCCAAGGAGATAATTTTTAAATTGAAATTCCAAAAATCAAAAATCAAACTTCTCACTTGTGCAAGCAATCAGTCTCACACACACTTTACCGATAGTTTCCAAAATTGAACTCACTCATCAAAGTTGCCAATTTGATCAGATGGGCACCCACTTTGATAGTCCCTATTTTTTAGGGATTTGTGGAAGTTGAGATTTTATTTTAAATTAAAATCTTAAAAATCTCCTTTAACTTGCAAAAATCCAAATTTTGAATTTTTGCACTTCCATTTCCTTTGCAACACCTGCTTTTTTGGAATAATCATTCAACATGAATTGTTAATGTAATTTAATTTAAAATTACATTATTACATTAATTACAAATATTTGTGGCAACCATTTATTGAAAAACCAAACCAAATTAAAATAAAATAAATTTGGTTGATGCAAGATTGCACGAGCCCATGGATGCTCCTGCATCAGATGAAAGTACAAATTTGAGCAATGTGGGACTAACTTTCATCCAATGATATGGTGCCACTTGTCAAGCTATGAATGGATGATGATTGTGCAAGATTTGGGGTTTGTGCCAATAAATTATGCCAATATTTGAAATTCAAATTTGTTGAAATGACATGTAAGAGGGAAGGGGAAAATGCAATAAATGCCACTTGGCTCAAGGAAAAGGACATGTAAGAGGTCTTAAATGCCTTGTTGGAAGGACTTATTCCCACTTGGATTTTGAATGCAAATTAGGGGGATATTCCAAAAGATGCCATGTGAGGGAAAATAGGGATTTAATAAATGAATTAAATCTATTTTCATGTGCAACTTGCATTATCTAGATGATGTGACATGAGATTAGATTAAATTAATCAAGGATTGATTAATTTAACAAGAGATTAGATGATGTGACTTATTTGACTTAGATTTATGGATTTATTTAAATCAAATAAGAGAGGAATATGATAATAGGCTAATTAAATAAAGATTTTGATTTATTTAATTAAAGGGTATGGTGTTAGATTAAATCAAATAAGGTTTTAATTTATTTAATTTAATAGATAGACTTTAGAGATTTAATTAAATAAATTGATTATTTAATTAAATAGGGATAATTAGATCAGATGGATTGATTTAATTAACAAGGAAAGTGACTTAATTAGACAAAATGGTTTATTTAATTAAGAGACGAATATTGATTAATTTAATCAGATAAGATAATTTGTTTAAACGGTTAGACCGAGGGATGATTTAGGAAGAAACGATGTTAGTAAGTCAGGATTAGATGCACGATGTCAATCAGTATATTTTCGATGTCTACATCTACAGATTCTATTCTTACATATTTTTGAAATAATATAGATAACTTATTCAAATTTTTATGTCAAGTTTCCTAAATCTAATTTTTCTAAATTTCATTTCTACTTAAGGGCCTATTTTTTCCATGATGATCCTGCACATACCCAAGAGTATATGTAATTAGAGAAGCACATAATTCTCTCATTTCTAGTCATTTTGGTGTAGAAAAAATAGTATCTCAATTGCAACGTCATTGTTATTGGCCTCAGATGAATGAAACTATGTCTAGATATGTAAAGGGATGTGCCATGTGTGCTACTAGAAAACTCAATAACAAAAATAGGTTTGTACATGCCACTTCCTGTAGCTTCTTGTCTATGGGAAAGTGTATCTATGGATTTTGTAGGGAGTTTACCTATGTCTAAAAAATGGCATGATTACTTGTCTGAAGTAGTGGATAGATTTAGCAAAATGTGTGTCTTGATGCCTTGTACAAAGCATGTGATAGGAAAGAATACTATGTACATATGTTCTTTCAATATATTTGGGTTTATTTTTGTTTACCCACATTCATTGTATCTGATTGAGACTCTCGCTTCTTTGGGGAGTTTTGGTCAACTTTGAGGAGGTTAATGGACACCAAGCTACAAAAAAGCACTTCTTTTCATCCACAGACCGATGGAAAAAACAAAAGTGGTCAATAGGACAATAATACATCTACTCTAAGGATATTGTAGCAAGCATCCTAAGCTTTGGGATGAGAAGTTGCATTATGTACAACGTGCCTATAATCATGTTATACATTCTTCCACATAGAGGTATCCTTCTAAGACATGTTTTGGATATTTTCCTAAGTCCCCTTTGGATTTCACATTTGGGAAAGATCTAGTTATGGATAGACATAGTGATGTAGAAAAGCCACAAATTTCATCCATAAGATCCAATTGGTTCATAAAGTTGTGCAAGAATAATTGGAAAAGACCCAAGGCAAGTATAAGGATAGGCATGATAGGCATTGAGTCAAACACCATTTTTGATTTGGTGATCAAGTTTGGTTATATATTAGCAAAGAATGCTTTAAAGGTGAAGGAAAAAAGCTCAAACCAATTAGGTATGATCCATTTACAATTTTGGAAAAGATTGGTGACAATGCTTTTTGATTAGATTTACCTCCATATATGTAGATTTATTCAGTGGTGAATGTTGAAAACTTGAAACTATATGAGCCCCCTATATTATGGATCAGGGTGAGAATGTTTCATTTCCTTTAGTTCATGATTTTTCTCCTGAATATCTCGATAAATTATAGGAAGATGTTATTCTTGACTAAAGGATCAAGACTTCATGAAGAGGTGATGTGGAATATCTTTTTATAGGTCTAAAATGGATGCATCTAAGTAAAACATGATGGATGGAAACCAGAAGAGTGATGGAGCTAGACCCTCACTTGTTGAATAAAATCAAAATTTTGGTGGTCCAAAAGCTTCTTAGTGGGGAGGATTGATCCAAGAGGATTACCCCACCTAATAAAAATTTATGGTTTCAAATACTAATTCAAAGTTCTCCATGTCTTTAAGCTCATCAAGATCTTTCCAACACATTTTGAACAGGCTCAAATGGATGTCGTAGGAAAAAGTTATGGCCTTCAGAAGTTGAAGGAAAAACATGGGCACGCTGAAACATGGAACACTCATAGATTGACATGTGACATGGCAATAAATGACACGTGGCAAGGTGATAAATTGACACATGGAAAAATTTAAAGTTGATATGTGGTAGCACAAAGATGCATTTGAGAGTGCCATGTGGACCAACCAATGGATGTCACATGGACCAACTAGTAGCTACCATGTGGATCAATATGGGTGAGTAGAAGTTTGTTGGAAGATTTATTCATGGAGCATATTTGGGGGGATTTGAACCCAAGATCTCCTCCAAAATATTACACTTGCTTTACCACTAAGTCATGTGCATTCTATACTTAGACTAGTGGATGAAAACTTATTTAATGCAAATATTATCTGATGGAGTAAGTGGTATTTGAACCCTAATTTCCCACGCAAAATTTTAGTGCCTTAGCCATTGTGCCATTTTCTATGTAAGCAATATATGAAAGGAAAATAGTGTATTTAAATAGCATGACCCAGTATTAGAGAAAAGAGAAGATTGAATTCATTCTTGTGGGAAGAGAATATTATAGAACGTGAAAATGATGATTTTTCCTTCTTAAAAGAACAACAAAGACTATTTTGTAGATTGAAATTCATTTTGATGTATTTTTCATCATTTTTATAGATTGGTTCCTCGTTTGAAGTTGACCTGGAGACATAGCCCAAAAAGGGTGAACATTGTTATCATCTATCGTGTAATGTCTTTATTTTATTGTTGCTCTTTCCTCAATTTTTAGTTATTTAATTTTCTTATTAAAACTAAATTAATTTATTAGATTTCAAATTAGTGTAATAAAATAATTATTACAACTAATTTTGGATCATGAAGGGTATAAATGATAGGAGAATTGTTGTGTGGATTTAGTGTAGAGTGTGTGATGCAAAAAATTTGAATGTGATCAAGTGTGATGAATTGAGTGCAAGCTTTAATGCCTATGACTTCCAGATGTAGTGAGCAGAAGGTGTCTACATCTCAGTCTATCTGATGAGTTTTTGTGCTTCAGTGGAACTGTACCTTCGACATATGAGAGATGCATTCTTAGTAGTTCAAATTGGCAGTGAGCCACCCCATGCTCTATTCTTCTTCTTCTAGATAGTGAGTCCTTTGACAATGAGCCTTTCTTTATCTTTTTGGGAAGTGAGCCCTTGGTATTGAGACTTATTGTATTTGGTGTTGCAATCCATCTACTAGTGAGCTAATCCTCACCGTGGTTTTTCCCTTCTTTGGTTTTCCATGTAAATCTAGTGTTTTTATGTGTTTGATGTGTTTGCATTAATGCTTTAAATGTCTACATTTTTCTAATGCATGATAATGGTTTGATGGTTGTTAAGGGTTTAAGGGATAATATAGATTTGAATGTTAATGAGGGTATTTTTATGTTTTAAATTATACACTGATTCACCCACCTCTCAATTGTCCTATGCATCTAACAAAAACTATAAGTCCTAATGGAACTATTTTGTTGAATCAAGAAATATTGGATAAGAAAAGGAAGAAAGGGCACAAAAAAAGATAAAATTTCAAATGCAAACATTTAAAAACTAAATACACCTATAATGAAGAAATGATGAAAATGAAAGAGTAAGAAGATAATGGTGACCTACAACATTTTCTCAAGCCCAAGCTCAATATTGGTGGTCCTTGGTCAATTTTCATGCCTCCATGAATTTTTTGAATGTCCAACAATTTTCAACACACTTCCATAACAAAAATGGTGTCTAGAAAAACTTGTAAACAATAAAAAAATTAATGGTGATATGTAGGAATTTTTCATTCCCAACAACCTTTAAACATTTCTAAGAAGTTTTTTAATGTACTGGTAGTATTTCTACAACCTAAAATAGTAATAATGGTAGACCAAAATTTATTTTTCATAACCAAAAACATCCTTGCACTACAACAAACATTCTCATGCACTTGCACTCAAGAATGGTAGCTTATAGTTGTAGGATTTCCAACAATTGCAATAAAAATGGATATCCAAGAATTTTAAATACTTGTTAGTAGGGTTTAAATATTATGGATATTGAACCTTAATGTGAACTTGGGACTTCAAATTATAGGTTCCAATTTCATTTCATCTCTTGCAATCCACCGAATATATATATATATTTCCTCACAAGGTCAAACCACAAAAGGGATTTGGAGCTTTTAGTTCCAAGTTCCTAATCCAAAGTTCTCTTCACAACCCATATTCCATCAAACTTGAACACTATTAATGTTGCATATGCAAGGTAGATGAACCTAATATAATATAATTTTATGTTCATTTTTACATCCTTGTATTCAAAATTATCAGTTGTGTAATTTGAATGATTGAATAGAACTAATCTATTTCCCTATTATGTGAATTATGACTATCCTTATGATATTTCAACAAAATTTTGAAGATCGAGATTATAAGGAGTTTCTAGAGTTTTTTTCTTCCATATATACCAAACTTACCATTATTTTCAAGAAGACAAAATTACTTCATGTTTACATTTTATGTTTCCAACTCTATTAGTTAAATTCCATTTCTTTGTTGAGATATGTTAGCTTTGTGTTCATTGTTTTTGTTAATACATTAGGTTATTTTTATTTAAATCTCATTTTCAAGGTTTGGATTGGTCATTTAGAGTTTGTTGGCAACTAAATGTCAAAGATTCTCATTTTGATGATATTATTAGGGTGGATTTCATACTTGTTGCTTAATTTTTTCCTAAAATTCTATTCGTCATGAACCCATGACCTCTTGATCAAGGTGCTAAGTTGCAAAAAAATCTTTTTACTTCTATTCCATACACACTAAAATTTTGTGTTATTTTAAATTGGTTTCATGCTCTTAAACCTATGCTTTAGTAATGGGAATGGGGATGTGGTTTAAAACATAGATATGCAATCCAAAATATGAACCTTTGTTTGATCCTTGAATCATCAGTATGAATCATGAAGCTTCAAAAAATCATAGGGATCTAGAAGCCCAATAAAGACTAGGAACTTCAATGATTTGAATTATAAATCTAGAGAACAATATATGACATTCAACCTACAATATTGTAGAGTTTTTAACAAAAAAAATTAGAACAACAAACTCAAAAAGAGATGTATACACTTTCAAAAAAATTACTTTATTAACCTCCAAATCCAAAGTTTATCTATTTGGGTAGAGAAAACATCAATTCAAACAAAAAAATTTAAAAAACATGTATATTTTCACTACCCCAACTTGGCAAGGTCATAACTCCTAGCTCAATGTTCAATATTTGGACTTCTTTACACTATTGGGAAGATCTCTGAGAGCTCTAATTTCAATCCCTAAAAATCACTTCCTTTGGCTATCAATTTTTAAGGACCTTTGATATTGTCAACCCCAAATTATGCTTTGAAGGCCTCCAAAATCACAATTTGCTAAAATGTAGAGAATACCAAAAAAAATCTAGTTTTTAGTATTTTCCATCTTTACTTGTGTCAATGCCACCCAAGTGCTTTTGAACTGCTAAGAAATCATTCAAGTTCCAAGTATTGATTCCCTTCCACCACCCATAACTTTTCATACTATGAGATTCAAATTGAAAAGTGGACTAAGTTCTAATTATCCAAAATCATATCCTCGCTTTAGGTTAGAGTTACTTTTTCAAAGGTAATTAACTAATTCTTTAAAGATTTAAATATTATATGTACTAATCCCAAATCCTTAATTTTCTTCACTTATATGATTTTTTTAGTAAATTGTTACTTGGTTCTAAAGTCCACATCAATATGGACCTAAGATAAATCCAAGATAGTTAGAAATGTTGTACATTTAAAGGTTTATTATGGAATACTTGTATTTATTTTGGGATTTTGTTAATTTTTAGGATAAATGAGAAGATTGATGAACCTGATAAGGTTGTAAACCACCTACAACCATGGAGTACCGAAACAAATTAGAAGATTACAAATTCACACTATAGTGTTTGAACAGTCTTAATATTTGAAAGCATTTGAAGGATGCCAAAAAATAAAATGCTACTAGATGATTTTTAAATTTTAGACATTGGAAGTGTTTAAAATTTGGATGAAAACAAGTCCCACTACTTTTAGAAAGAGGTTCCTAGATTATAGGAAGGAATATAGGCATGTTTAGATTCGAATACATTTTCATGAAGTCAACATAATACTTTTTCATGTGTCATTTAAAAAAAATTGAAAGTATTGTTAGATATAGTTTATTTTTGAGATGCACTAAAAATAAAATAAGCTTCATGGATGTTTTGAATAGATAACTACCAATTATAGATTAAAAAAAATCTCTTATTTTATCCATAAAAGGGAGTACATTTTATTTTGTTAGGAAGGATGAGAATTTTATTTTCATGGATTTACAACAATAAACTTTTCTTTTAAAAAATCATGATTTATTTTTCTTTAGTAGAATTTTTGTGGTGAATCTACATGCATGTGTTTAAATTTGAGTATTTTAATTTATATATGATAAAAAATCATTAGAGTATTACTTCATAGTTTAGTATATAGTTTAGATTAAATAAAATAATGTTTAGTAAATAAGTTAAGTAGTTTAGTAATAAATAAATAAAGTTAGTTGTTAGTTTTGGGAAGTTATTCCCATAGAAAGTTATTCATGAGAAATATAACACTTTATAAACCAATGCAATATAATGAAAATTTTATCCAAAGAAATTAATATATTAGTTAAACATGTATTGTTTATTATCTACAAAAATGGTTTGATTAGATTTTATTTGTGTTGGCTCTACCATTTTTAATGTAGTATTAGAACATTCTTATCTTGTGCTTTTATAAATGGAATAAAAAAAATGGTTGGAGATATTAGAGAAAAAGGTGATCCCTATGGTTATGTAAATCATTTGAATAAAAGACAATGTTTTCCCAAAAATAAGAAGGGCGCATTTCATATTTATACCCAAAAAAATTGAAGGGGGTTTGAGCTTGTTTGTGACCACCATTAGGCATTAGAGGGGCATGAGGAAATGACTGGAGGAGAAGAAAAATTTCTTGTAATTATGGATGATTTGTAGAGTGATTTTCATATGTGAGAATATACTATGTAGGTCATATGTTGATTGGTAATGCTTGATAGACCTAAAAAATTTGCAAGACATTTTCTAGCGAAGATTGTTGACATTGAATGGAAGCGTAGATGAACCATTTGGTAAGAACTATTTACAACATTAATTTTGTTGATTAAGAAGTTTTGGATTATCTAAAAATTATTACCATTTGTGGTAGTACAATTGTAAAGTCTTCCATTGGATGTGAGAAGTTTGTTGCATATAATATTGATGCTACTAGTATAAGCCACGCGAAAAATCAGCTTTGGAGTTCTAAGAATCAAATCAATTGTAGATAGTGAATATGTTCAAGGTTTTAATATTTTTCATATATTGATTAATCTCAAATTTCATTGTATACAAGTATTCTCACAAAAGAAAGAGTAAAAGTACAAAATATAAGATCTCATTTTTTCGGTATTGTTTACTAAATTTGATCAATAAGAGGGAAATATGATTATATTAAAGGGTAATATTTTGTTAAAGTTTTCCTGTATTTGAAGCTTTTTGTATGGTCCTTCATTACTTTTGTGGAGAAGGCTGGAATTTTTTTTAAGATAGTGATAAATGTAATTTTTTTTGGAGTGATAAGTTTAATATATTTTTTAATTGAAATTATAAAGTAATTATTGTATAAAAAGGTACATTTTTGTTTGAATCTGACACCTTTATTTGTTGATAATGTTCAAATTATATTATGTTGTCAAATATTTGTGCTTTCGGGGCCATCTATGCTACACTTACAAAATCTTCAAAGACTTTAATGCTACATTTGACAATTAAATAGTAATAATACAATAATATTAGAGGTTGGAGATTGGAGGTATTTTATCAGCTTGAATTATTTCCTTGCTCAAAGATGATACTTTCATGAGAAGCAACACCATTTTCATCTTGAGTTCCTTCATGGAGCAAATGGGGCATGACAACTTTTTGCTTTGTAGATATTGAGTTTGTCTCAATCTATAAACTTGGTGAGTGGTACCTATCGATAATTAAGTTTTTATTGATTCATATTTTTACAGGTGTGTACTTTTGGATAATTGAGTGAGTCTTGATCCATAAATGAAGGCATGTTACTATGAATTATAGAGTTATTATCGATTCACAGTTGGTTGATGGTTTTGTTACTACATGGATAATTGAGTGAGTCTTGATTCAGAGTTGGTTGGTGTCTTTTCTTGTGGATAATGGAGTTTTTCTTGATTCACAAGAGGAGTGGTGTACTTGAGATAATGGAATATTTATCGATTCATAAGTATTTTGTTGGTTTGATAGTTAGGAGATGCACTAATCTATTCAATTTAGTGTTTCCTAGGTGAGAAAGGATAATTGGTGGAGATGCTTCATCAAATTCTTTAGAAAACTTGTTGTGTTCAGCCCTTGCAATGTTCCACCCTTTGTTCAAATTGATGTAATAAGGGGGGAATGTTGGTAGTATTACATCATAGTTTAGTATATAGTTTAGATTAAATAAAATAATATTTAGTAAATATGTTAGGTAATAGTTTAGTAATATTTATAAATAAAGTTAGTTGATATTTTTGGGAAGTTATTCATGTAGGAGGTTATTCATGGGAAATGTAAGGCTTTATAAGCCAATGCAATATAATACTAATATTATATGAAGAATTTAATATATTACTTTGTATTTTTATTATCTGCGACAATGGTTTGATTTGGTTTTATTTATGTTGGCCCTACCATTTTTAACACATAATCAAATGTTTTAATGAGTGTTTTATAATTTAAGTAAAGAAAGTTCCTCAAGAGATTGCGCTAACTTTGTGGCTCTATGATTTAATTTGATTTAAAAAGTTTACTTTGTTTTTAGATTAATTCATTCATGTATGTTATCATTCTAACATGACTTCAAAGTTGAGATTCTCTTTTTTCCCTTTCTTTTGATCTTTATTATAATTATTTAGAATAAAAATATAATAATAAAGTGATTGAAAATTAATTGACATGAGTGTTCCCAAAATTCATGTTTTATTAAATTCAAGATCAAGGAAACCTAATTTGGAAGGTGACTCCCAAATTGTGGTGAACGCTACAAGGACAATGCAAATACCAAGTTGGAACTTGCAAAGGTGGCTGATGAGGATCAAAAAGGCTTTACGATGGCTCAA
Source organism: Sequoia sempervirens (assembly GCA_007258455.2). NCBI lineage: Eukaryota > Viridiplantae > Streptophyta > Pinopsida > Cupressales > Cupressaceae > Sequoia > Sequoia sempervirens. The sequence goes on from VDFB02043685.1 coordinate 14,292, forward strand.
AGAAACAATCGTCTCACATGTATATCGAGAAGGTAATGACATTGCATATGTAGTGGCAAAGTCCGCGGTGGACATGTCATTGGCATATGCTGATGCGATTTCACTTGCAGATTGGTACGCTTCACATTTGCCAATCCAGGTAATGATTAAGCACCCTGTCGAAACTTTTATTTTGCATGAAGGAAAAGACACGATAACACATCATCATACAGAGGGAAGAATGGCTGCAACTCAAGCCAATTATGGTAGGAGGGCTATATCTAAGCACGGTGGATGAATACCACAACGTAACAAACGGTAGCAAGATGGATACCTATATCTATCTGGTGGCGAGAAAGAGGCCAATGGCATTTTATAGAGACATGTCAGAGCGACATTTGATGGAGGTCTTTAAAATGTGGGCGGGTGTTTTCATCCATGTTATCAGAATGGTTTTAGGTGATGGTTATCTATGTGACAATGGTCGATATCGTGTAAATACGAACATTGCATCCATGTTTCTTGCTATGCTCTTCAATGCAAGGGTTGTGGAAGAATTGGTAGAGGCGTTGATGAAAAGACTGGTTCGGTCGAAGTGGCGGGGTGGATTGAAGGAATGCCTTCATCGTGTGATTCCTAGGAGGGGCCTCTTCCCAAATGGGAGGTCAGCGCTGAAAGGGAAATGTGTGGGTGACGGGCCACTCAATGGAATGAATGGTGTGGGGTCTAAACATGGATATGGAGGTGCGGTGACACCAGGCAAAAATGGGCATCAACTTCCTGAAGGGGTGTGTGCCGGAGGTCACGACGAGTGGTGGTAATTAGAACTTTACACTGGAACCACAGGGCGAGATGGGCATCAACTTCCTAAGGGGTGTGTGTCGGAGGTCACAACGAGTGGTGGTGATTAGGACTTCACCCTGGAACCACAGGGTGAGATGGGCACAACTTCCTGAAGGGGTGTGTGTCGGAGGTCACAACGAGTGGTGGTAACTAGGACTTCACATTGGAACCATAGGACGAGGACGGGTTGGAGGAGGAGAAAGGCGATATCTAAAATGTCAACCTAGTAATATGTAGTAAGGTGAGCCAATTTTGGTTATTCAATGGCTCTGTTATGATGTAATGTTGTAATGGCTATTGTTAAAAGGTGCAAGGTTTACGGGTAGTTGTAGTAAAATGGGTCGATCCATTTTGTAGTATTGGCTTTGGCAGTATTATGTAGGTAATTTGGGGGCATTTTGGGAGATGATGGGTTGTGTAATGTAATTTTAAACATACTTAGAGGACTTTTTTATAGAATTAATATATGGGTGTGGACCCTTTTGCACCACATTAACGTATCAAAATAATAATAATATTATTATTATATTATAATAATAAATATATATTATTATAATATATAATATAAATCATATAATAATATATACCATAAAATTTATGTATAATAATAATGTTATAATATCAATATAATAATATTATATTATATTATATTGTTATATTATATACAATTATATACTATTATATTATTGTATTATATAATATTATTATAAAATATTTAATATATATTATTATAATCTATATATTATAATAATAAATAATATCAT
>VDFB02043687.1:0-23683 GCA_007258455.2 Sequoia sempervirens
TTTTTTGTGTAGTGGCCATTTCCCAACAATTTTTCCACTTGTTATTTTCCTAGGTCAATGGAAACAAATTGAGACGAATCTAAATGGCTCGTCAATCTTTCCTCTTCCCTCCTCTCTTTCTAAATCTATCTTTTTCTCTCTTGATTCTCTCTTTCTCTTGGATCTCTCCTGGTCTCTCTCACAACACTCTACAGTTTGTTACAGTTCTCTCGAGCTCTCAAAACATTCTATTCAGCTCTCTTGTTCTCCTTGGATTCCTCAAGCCTTCTTAGATAATAGTATTATTGTTTCTCATTATTGTCGCATCTTTCTTTTATTTTGCCTCAAGCACCTTGGGATCTTCACATCCCTTTTTCATTCATCTTAGCTCCACTATTGCACATTCATAGCTCTCATTCCCTAACACATTTGGGATAGGAGCATACACACACTTTTTATCTATTTCTCTATCTTGGTTGCAGTGGAGGTGGAAATACCAAAGCAGGGACTTGACTAAGGAAAATCCCCAAACACTTTTCCTTTTCTTTGTGTTTGTAGGTATTTTGAGAGAACTCAACTACATGGAGGTTTTGCAAGTGCTTTCTTGTTTGTAAATTTATTTCCAAAGTTCACTTAAATCTTATTGTCTAGTCTTTTTCTTTATATCTTCATTGTATAGTTTTTGTTGGTGTGTTGTTTCTGGTTTGGAAAACTAGTTGAACGACTAACTCAAATATGTTGGAAATATTGTTTTCATTGATGTCAAAGGATGGCCCATGTCTAGCGTCCTTCTAGAGAGGCGTTAAATAAAATAAAAATAATATCAAAAATTGGGACAACCCCCTCTTGGTGCCGCCCCAAACTTGGAATTATGTAATTGAAATAAAATAAAATTTTGATGGCCTCCCAAAGTGGGACGACCCCCTAGAGTGGTGTGCCCACATTGGCAAATGAAATTAAAAAAAATAAAAATTAAATTATTATTAAATAATGCTAGGCCGGCCCCCTTGGAGAGTCACCCCTCTTGGGTGAAGATTCATTAAGGTTGGATAAATAGAAGTTTGAAGGAGAGACAAAAGTAATCAACTCAAGGGAATATTATTCGTATGAAGAAAAGAAATAAAAAGCTATTTGAGCAGATTTATGAGACATATGTGAGCAGATTTATAGCATCAATTTGGTGAGAAGAAAAATAAAATAAAAGAAATATCATGGTGTTTTTATGAGCAGAATTACTGAAGACTGTATTGCAAATTTATGAGTGGATGTATGGAAAATTTGTGAGTCGTTGAGAGGGCATATCTAATAAGTTGCAAATAAAATTATTATATTGTTCTTGTGGAGGTTGAAGCCTCCTATTTGAGGAGATCAAGAGGTTAGAGCCTCTTATTGGAAGAGATTGGGGTCTCTTGCTAGGTTGGTGCTCAATGGTAAGGATTGGAGTCTTTGGTGGCTTGGTGCCTACGAAATTTGTAAGAAGATCAATACAAGCAATATTTTTTTGTGGTTTTCTCCCATAAGGGTTTCCATGTAAAATTGTGTCTCTTATGTGTGTGCTTAATTGCTAGATCTTGCATGTATGGTATTGCTATGGATGATTAAGTTTTGAAGTAAAACTATTGTGATTATTTAAGTTGTGAAAAGTAAAGTTTTGATCTATACTGATTCACCCCCCTCTCAGTATAAGTGTGTGTTTCATCAACTGGTATCAAAGCGGGGTCCTTTAGAAAGAGCTTAATCTCTCAAAGGTAGATCGTGGAAGCACACATGGCCAAAGGATATGGATTTTCCTCAAATAGGGCACTACTGTTTGATGGATTGAATTATGTTTTTTGGAGCATAAGGATGGAGACTTACTTGGATGCTATTGGATATGATATTTGGAAATCCGTTGAAGTTGGTTATACTCCTCTTACAACCCCAATAACGGATCAAGCTGAAAAGAAGGCGAGCGAGAACAATTCCAAAGTCAAAAATGCATTCTTGTGTGGATTATCCGAATCGAAGTTTGTGAAGGTTATGCACTACAAATTAGCTAAGGGCATGTGGGATAAATTGAAAAATATCTCTGGAAGAAATATGAAAATATCTCACCATGTTCAATCATCATGCTAATCTGTAGTCTTGAGAGAAAGTCAAGAGATGCAAGAATTGTGCAAAATATTACGTCTCCCATATAGAGATTTGATGTAATTTCCACCATGTCAGAAATGAATCTAGACACTTTGTGAATGGTTGCATGGGATCCTCATGACATATGGGAAATAAGACGGAGAGAAGGAAAGCAAGAAACTTAGCCTTAAAGCATCAAGAAGACAAGGGATATATATCAAATGAAATTTCAAGTAGTAGAAAAGCACACTTTACAAAGAGGAGAGAGAGAGAGAGAGAGAGGGAGAGGAGGAGAGAGGAAAACTGTTTAGAGATCCAGAAAACATAAAGTCATCTCTTAATTAGTGCAGAATGGTGTCTCAACTTCCTGTGAGTAGAAAGAAAAAGAATACCTAAAAAATAGGAAGAAATATCATATATAGAAAAAATACGAGGTAAGAAAATGCAGAACTTTTGAAACCATAAAAGTATCAAAGAAACAAATGGTCATAGAAAAGCAATGGGAAACTTCTCAAATGCGAGAGCCTCCCTCTTGCTGGTCTAGAGAGTAGGAAGGATGAAGACAAACTGAAAAGAACATCTTTGAAGATGAATAGAAGAGGAACTTGGGAAGGAACTCCATTTTCACGTAATAAGGTAAGAGCTCAAGAAGAGATTTTGAGGAGTCATGACTTCAGGATGTATGGAAGACTAGTGAAATCATCTCAAAGTCTTGAAGAATTGAAAAGGATTATCATGGATCTGAAGATTCAAATTGAGGAAGCAAAATGAATTGAAGAAGTTGTAAGAGATCAACTGAAGGAAAAGGATTTGGAGTGTGAGAATTTGGAGCTTGAAGTTGTTTCCTTAAGGAAGGAGTTGGAAAACTCGAATAATCAATTAAAATGAAGCATGAAGTTCGAAAGAGCTCCAAAATTCTAGAAGATATTGTAAACTCCAAAGATCGCCTTTTATCAAGAGAGGTCTTGGTTTTGAAGAAAAATAGAAGATAATCAAAGAAGGCTCAAGCTCTAAGCCTACAAAGTTACTGAATAAAACAAATGAAGAAAAGTCCAAAAGTTATGCAAATGTGCTCAAAGGCTCCATCAATGGTGATAGTTCAAAGAAGAGAGAGAGTAATATTACACAAAAAATCAGCATTCCCCACAAAGGCAACAATGAACAATTCAAGAGACCATTTCCTCAAAGGCAACTGCAAATGAACAGGTTTCAACATTCATTTTATGGTTATTATTTCTTTTGCAATAAATTTGGTCATAAGGCAATGGATTGTAGAGCTCATGCAAGGGGGGATTTGGGTTTCCTAAAGAGAAACTACAATCCATTTGCTCCTCTAATGGACTACAACATCATGTGCTACAAGTGCAATAATTTCAACCATACAACGCGTTCTTGTAGAAGTCACTTTACTGAACCTCCAAAACAAAACAAGGACATTCTTGACAAGTCAAAAGAGGATTTTACAAAAGTTCGGAAAAAGAAGGAGCTTGAAATGAGGGAGAAGTCCATGCTAGTACAAGAAGCCTTCCATGTGTAAAATGAAGAAAATCAATGGTACATTGGCAAGGGTTGCTCAAGACACGTGACAGGGGATAAAAGCAAGTTCCTCACTTTGAAGGAAATAAATGGAGGCACTGTAAAGTTTGGAGACAATGCTATAGCGAGGATCATAGGAAAATGCACTCTTAGTTTCGACAATGGAAAGATAAAGATCGAAAACATATTATATGTTGAAGGGTTGAAGAACAATCTTCTAAGTGAGATTCAATTATGTGATCAAGGGTACACTCTCACATTTCATCCAAGTGGTTGTGAAATCAGAAAAAAAAAAAGAACAAGGAAACTTGTTGCAGATGCTAATAGAACTGCAAACAATCTCTATACTCTTAGTGAAGTCAAAGGAGAAAAGTGTTGCATGGCACAAGAAGATGAGAGTTGGTTGTGGCACAAAAGGATGAGACATTTGAACTTTGATAACATTGTGAAGATCAGCCATAAACAAGCTGTAAGGAACATGTCAAAGATAGCAAAGCTGTCTAATATGATTTGCAAATAGTGCCAAGTTGGAAAGCAAACAAGAATGAGTTTCAAATCAAAGGAGTATTTTACATCAAAGCCCTTGTCCAGCTAATACATACTAACTTATGTGGGCCAACAAGGACAACAAGCTTACAAGATGAGAGTTATTTCATGTTATTAATCGATGATTATTCAAGGATGACTTGGATTGCATTTCTAAGAGAAAAATCTGAAGCCTTTGCGAGATTTAAGGCATTTCAAGCCTTAGTAGAGAAAGAAATTGGGTTAAGAATAAAATGTCTAAGATCAAATAGAGGAGGAGAGTTCACATCAAATGAATTTGAAAAATTTTGTGAACAACATGGAATTAGAAGACAATATTCGACTGCAAGAACTCCACAACAAAATGGAGTTGTTGGGAGGAAAACTAGAACAATTCAAGGAACAGCAAGAGCCATATTGAATGAGTCTAAGCTTTTTGACACCTTTTGGAGAGAAGCAATGCATACAACAGCCTACATATTGAACCAAGTACAAATCAGGGTGAACGATAGTAAAACACAATATGGACTTTGGAAAGGAAGGCCTGCATCAGTAAATTACTTCGAAGTGTTCAGAAGAAAATGTTTATTCGATGAGATGACAAAGACTTGGGAAAGTTTGATTCCAAATGTGATGAGGGTATCTTTCTTGGATATTCTACGAGAAGCAAGACCTATAGATGCTATAACAAAAGATTGTACAAAATTGTTGAAAGTGCAAATGTGAGTTGATGAAGAGAGACATCAAAAGGAAATAGCACAAGAAGTTGACCATCAAGAAGATAGTGTTAAAGAAGAAGCAGAGGAAGTTGAAAATGGATAAGTTGAACAAAGTAATCCAAAAAACTCCATCAAGAGCACCACCCAAGAATACATCCAGATTTGCTCAAAAGAATCATCTAGAAAATCTAATTATTGGTGACAGAGATACAAAAATTCAAACAAGGAGAGTAGCCAATGCATTCGAACGTGCAAACTTGGGCCTACTATCTAAAATGGAACCGAAGAATTTTATAGAAGCAAGTGAAGACAAGCATTGGATAAAGGCTATAGAAGAAGAGTTGGATCAAATAGAGAAGAATAAAACTTGGGAACTTGTCCCAAGACCTAAGGATAAAAATGTGATTAGCTCTAAGTGGGTATTTACGAACAAGTTGAATGAAGATGGCCAAGTTATGAGGAACAAGGCAAGATTAGTATGCAAGGGATACGCTCACATAGAAGGAATTGATTTCGAAGAAAAATTTGCCCTCGTTTCTCATATGGAGGCTATAAGGATGTTTTCAGCATTCGCTTGTTTCAAGAACTTCAAGTTCTACAAATGGATGTCAAATCAAATTTTCTTAATGGAAACTTGGAAGAAGTGTATATTGAATAGCCTCCTCCAAGAAATTGTTAAATGCCTCATCATTTGGAGGTTGTCACATGTATCAACTATATTCACTACTTGTCAACAACTTGAGCAATCCTGGAATAATTTGCACACTTCAACTGACAGTTTATTGATTGGTAACTTTGGAAACTCCGTAACTAGAGTGATGGCCTCTATTTCTTCTTCAGCTTTAAGCTTCTAACGCTCTTGACACTTTTCATGTTTTTCTCAATGGAAGAGTGTTGCATGATGAAACCACGAAGTTTGACTGTGAACCCTCTTGCTGTGAGAAATGCCCATGAACCCACTGCGCACGCAAAATTCCAACAGTATTCAACCCTCTAAACTAGCCTTGGAAGGCTATTAGCTATGCGAGGTATGAAACCATGTGGACTTTGGGTGACTATGCCTGTCAAATTGTCTGAATCAACCCTCCGAATGCACTTGATGCAAATCGGTGTCAGCTTTTCTTATGAAATCGTGAATCAAGACCAATTTGGTCTTGAATTCAATTTGAGTGATTTGTATACTAAAAAACTAGCTTGTTGACTATAAATATGGATATGTTCTGACAACTTTTCCTGGTGAGCTAAAAATAGCTTCTGGTGAGACTAAAAATACCCTGTCGAGGGGCAATTTTTACGAAAAATTCCAAGATGTGGGTTTTGTAGAGAATGTATTCCTAAGCAAACCCACAACGTCAAAAATTCAAAAAAATGCTTTTTTTCCTTGGCATGCGAAGACTTTTTGAAATAGAAGTAGCAAGGGCAACGGGGGCTACGAGGGCAATTTTTCTCGAAAAAATCTAGCATATGGGTTTTGTTGCCGCTTGAGAGTTGATCAAACCCAATTTCTTTGTTTTCTCAAATATTGACTATTTCACCCACATGCAAAAGAATCTTCAAAAAAAAGCACAGTACTTCAAAAAGTCAGAAGTATCGGAGCAATTTTCTCGAAAAAATCTGGAACATGGGTTTTGTAGACACCAATGTGCTGACCAAACCCAGATTCTTTGTTTTTCGAAATGTTGAATTTTTCACCCGCATCCAAAAGAATTTTCAGAAAAAAGCACAATACTTCAAAAAGAGAAGTAACGGGGCGATTTTCTCGAAAAATTATGCAACATGGATTTTGTTGCCAATGTTGTGTTGAATGAACCCGAATGGCCAGAATTGTGAAAAACTGTCGTTTACTTGGACATGCAAGAGAAAACCTAAGACAAGGATAGAAGAAATGTGAGGGGGAGAAGATAGAAATTATATTCTGCCTCTGTCAATCTTCAAGAAAATTGCCTCCTTCTACCCAATTGATGAAGTCTGCCAAGCCTGTGCTGAAATGATGGAATTTGAAAAATTATCCTTCTGACCAATCTGGACCTGGAAATGCGAAGAACACTAAAAAATATCACCTGTAGCGCCTTCAGATCTTGCTTGCACGAGAAAATGTGTTTTCCTTCAACTGTGATGAAGAAAATAGGCACCCAAGTGCTTTAATGAATAAATTTCATGAATTAAGGCGTCACCTTCAGTTAAATCCTAAATTTAGGAGGCAATAATCTTATTGGACCTCAATTTAGTTGACTGGATGAAGATAAAACCCTAAAATGGGCGCCACCTAGCATGCAAAGAGAAATTATGCCTCATGCAAGAAAAATGAAGTCATTTGCAAGTCTATTTGGAGGTGAGACTGAAGTTTTAATATTATTTTAATCCAGTTCAAAAATCCCACCATTATAGGGCAGCCACAGCACTTTAGTTTCAAAAAGTCAAAGTTCGACTTTGGGCACCATTACTCCAAACTTAGAAACTTTTTTAAAATTTTCATTTGCAAACGTCATCAGAGCCTATATTTGATCACTGATTTTGATTGACTGATGTATCTAATAGACTGGCTAACAGTTTCGTTGAAGAGTAGGATCAAAACTGAAAAGGAGCTCCTTGAGGATGCAAACCCTAATACTGACTTCTGAGCCTTCAAAATTCAGGATGCCCCTGGCCTCTAGGGGCGCTTTTTCCTACCAAATAGCCAGATTTTCATGTCCCCTTCTCAAATGCTGATCATTGCGAGTTGGCCCGTTGGCCTATCACGGGGGCAAGTAGGCTACTCGAATGGTAAAATTAGGGTTTCCTAATTTTGAGGAGGCTCTTGCTTGAGGTTTGAAAATCGGATTGCGGTTTCTTTCTGGGTTTTCAGAGAGCTTTGCGGTGGTATGGTCAGTTTGGCATTCCAAGCAACTTCATGAATTTACTATTTTTAGTAAATTCTATTTTTGGCAGTGGACAGGTTGGGTTCAGTTCAGTTGGTCTTCTTCTTCAGTTGATTCAGCTGGCACTTCAGTTTTTGGCCTTGGGCGCATTTTTCTTGGAGAGATAAGTATTTTTCATTATAATATTATATTTTAATATTATAACACCCCTTTACCTAGCAGTACAACTTCATGTTGTTTTTAAAAAGGGGACTTAAAGGGTCAAGGCGTCATGGAGATAAATTATGTTTTAAAAGTCAAATATTGAGCTAAGTGAAATGGACGCCTACTTAAGGTGATTGACTTTTATTTTAAAAAGTGAAATATTTCAGTAAGTGAAAAAAGACACCATCTTTTGGAGGGAAATGTTGAATTTGAAATTAGGGTTTTGGGCGCCCTTCTTGAAGCTTCTAGAAGTTCTCTTCATGTCTTTATATTCAGGCCTCAACTCTTCATTTGGGATCTTTTGTCTACTACACCGTTATGCTGCTGAATTGTCTTCAGGCACTCGCTTCGGGGAAAGCACACCTCCTAGCATTGGCTCATCTTCTTGCTTGAAAGATAGCAACTAGTTGAGAGGTTAGCTTGTAGTTGGGTTATTTGCATTGTAGTTGAGTTTCATTGCATTTGGTAGATGTTATTCAAACATTTTGTCATATTTCAGAGTTGCTGATGTTGCATGGCTGTAGGTGGTTTTCTTTCATAAATCAAAAATACAAAAAGATATTGTTCTGGGTGTTCTTCATATCATCTTGTCAGCTTGGGGCGACCCTACTTGCAAGTTTATAGATTTTTATTTGCTGTTTCTGATTTTTATTAGCAAAATCGCCCCTATAGGAGGGCCGTACCATTCTGTTTTGGTCTTGGGATTTGTGCAAAAAGAACAGAGGCTGTTTGGTGAGGTTTAGGGGTCTCATTTGGGGTGCCTTCATGCTTAGGGCAATCTGCATTTGATTCCATGTCAATAGAGTGAGAATTGAGCAAGATATGAGCATTTTAATGAGTATTATGTTGCAGATTTCTCCATTTTCTGTTGCAGGTCTGATATATCAGAATTGAGAAAGTTGTCCCCTTGGCTGGGATTGAGCATCGGAAGTTACATTTAGTCCTTGGAAGACATTCTATACAGTTGCAGCAGAGAAGACTTGAAAGCTTTAGATTTAAATGATCATTCTAACATATTGTAAGTTGTTAGTAGTACTATCAGCCATTCATCTCTTATCTTTCATTTAATCTATTGTATTTCCCACTGAATAAGTGGAAGAGGCTGGCTTGCCGCCTATTTGCTTTCAGTTAAGTAGCTTAGGGATCCTCTGACCATATGCTGCGCCCTCACCACGGCGCCATTCTTAGTTAGAGTTGGTGAGTGCCATCATGCATTGATCCTCGACCATATGCTCCACTTCACAGGCGCATTCTTGGTTAGAGTTCCTTTCAGTTTGCATTTGCATTAGATCCTCTGACCAATGCTCACACCTTGCCCACATCGGGATCCTGGTGTACATTCTGGTTAGAGTTACTTTCCGCATCATTTTGGTTTAGTGCTAACCTTAACGGGTGCGTGTTGAATTGTAATCTCATTGCAAAAACAAAAAAATTGAATTAGTTTCTGCAGTTTTTAGTGTTTTCATCATTTGATCTTGATTTTTGACCCCACTTCATTCTGCGTAACTCCGGCCTTGACAAAACTTCCAGATGTTACATCCCGATTGTATAGCTATTAGGCTATTAGAGTTGAATAAGGATTGTGTTTGTAAAAACAATTCTATGAATGAATAAAGATGTGAATCACCTTGTTTTCAATATGAGTTTTGATCATCTCATTCTTATGTTATTACTTTGATGTTAATCATGGTGAAAAACATACATAATGAGATTTATATGTGATGTTTTTATATCTTGTGATGTTTTTATATCTTGTGAAATTTATATGTATTGCTAATTTTGTGAGCAATTGACTGCCGTGAGTTTATAATTGTGAATGCAGGAATGAGATCCAGTCCTCTAGACAGAGGGGAAATATCACTTGGGAGAGGGGTATTGGTCGTTTGACCGGTAAAGTTAATCAGTTGAGCATACACACACATTATGAACAGTACATAGAGAAACAGGTCAGATAAGTTAGTCATCCATAGGCTTAGGAGTATGATTTACTTCCTTATGCTTTATATAATGTGATTGAATGTTAGTCTGACTTTACTGTGAATCCCTGTGAATGAACGTAATAGAAAGAATGTGATACAGGTCGAATAGGTACGTATTTACATGTATACACTGTATACACATATCTAAATGTATAGACATATCAATACGTATGTACGATAAGCAAATGAATATGCTCGTACATATGTATCGACATGTATATACGCATACATATGTATATACATAGAGTACATGTAAACATGTTTACACGTACACATTCCGCCTGGTACCTTGATAAATGATATTCAAGTATTATTGTCTGGAAAGATTTAAATATATATTTATACATATATGTATATTAATAAAGTGATTATTAATATATATATATATATAAATATCAATACATAAAGAATATATAAATAATAATATATATTTGTATATTTTATTAATAAAATGTATTAATATTAAAATTAATATTTATTTATATATAAATAATAATATATATTTGTATATTTTAATAAAATGTATTAATATTAAAATTAATGTTATTTATATATAAATCACGTTTATATACAAATAAATGTTAATGTTTAAGTGCTCACATTTATAAATTAAAATATACAAATATAAAATTAATAAAATGGAAAAACCATTTCCAAGGAATATAATATAAAATAGAGAGTTATTAAACAAATTTCAATTTCAAAAGATGAAGTCGCATTTTACATTTACATTTGAAGTTTAAGAGATAGCCCGTGTGGAAACATTTAAACTTTTCAAAATACATTTGAAAAGAGGCGAAATACTTTTAAGGAAACTTTTGGAAAAATTCGAATTATAGCAAATGAATGAAAATAAAGAAAAGAGGAAACTCTCCCGTGGAAATGGCGGAGGTCCCTGCACAGCTGGGAATGAAAGAAGACAAATTCAAAGCTCAAAAACCAGAAAATAGCAACAAACTACTGAGCTGTGTCGATTTGGAACTTGACCTAGAACGCAGCAAAAATATCATGGAGAATTCTTACGCCTGGCAAGCAAAACGTGGCTGTAGATTTCGTTTTTATTGCAAGTTGAAATATTCTTCGAATTGCTGGCTGTATAGAAGTCGAATCATCATGGAAGAACATGACTAAGGGTTTGGATAAACGCAAGTAGCATTTTGACTGAGTAAACATTGATATCTGTCAATATACATGCCCAGAAATGGGGAAACTATTTTAACTGCGGCCTATAAATACTTCACAAACTTTCATTCGAATACACTTCGGATTTTCTCTTCATTGACGTTTTTAGAGAGCTTATACACTACAAATTTGAGAGCCAGTATTGTGAGTCTGTGTTAGTTATCTGTTTCAAGTGTTTTAGTGAGAGTTGAGTGTTCTCAGTTATAAATTACTGTGAAATAACAATAGCAATTTTATTCTGGAGAATTTCTGAGTAAGGAATCTGTTGACTGGGAACAATAAAAGAGGATTGTTGAAAGAGGAATTCTGGAAAAGAGCTTATACAAGCATGTATCTTAATGTTAGACTAAGACTTTAAGTTGTCTTCTTTACTGTCTTTAGAATTGCTGATTGTATTGAGCTGAAAATAATGAATTATTCTTAAGTAATCCTTTGTTGTATAATAATCTTTTAATGCATAATGATTTAAAGGAATTTCATTTTATGCATGGGTAAGGATTAGGGAATATCAATACAGTTTAAGGGATAACTTGTTGCATTTCGTCATATTCAATTTAATTAGAGAAGATTAAATTGGGAATGGGATTATGAAAAGAAGAGATTCAATCTGGTTAAGAAGGATTTAGAAAGAAATTGGTTTTTATGAAAGGAAAAGATTCTATCTGATTATATGCATTAGTAGGAGATTATATGCATTGCACTACAAGACTGTCTTTTGTGTGTGTTAATTGATTGGTAGTATTAAATGGTTTTGTAATTGTTTGGAGTTTCAAACTTGTATGATCTCCGTATAAGGAGAGTACGTAGAATATGTATTAAATTCTAGGAACGAAATGATGTCAATACAAAGTGTAATCCTAGCTTGTGTTATTAGGTTAACATTAGGAAGCTCTCTCCTAGGATAAAGAATTCCGGAAACAGGAGATAGGATAGCGAACACTCGTTTAAAAACTCATTTCTAGTAAACTGTTTGTGGTAGGTAGTCTGGGGTAAACTAAACCCACTGAAGGACACGACCTACGCGTAGAGTAAGGTAGCCCGAAGGCAAATCGGCCCTGAGTAGTGTAGTGATAGATGACTTATCAGTCGTTTACTGAATCAAACACTATGGCCATAGTAATGTAATATACCTACATCCTCTTTGTTTAGGAAGATGATTACATTGTCAGTTCAGAGTGATCCAAAACACATATACTAGGTTGGGATTGTAAGGCACAAGAATCTAGTAATGTAGGACACGGCACTATGCTCAGTTGGTTAACAGAATCGGTCACTCAACCAATCTCTTCGACGAAGGGAGGGCCATTCATTGAAAAATGAATGTGCGGAGGACCGCATTATTAGTCCGTGGTTGGCGGAAAAGCACCCGAGTGATATTTCTCCTCCACAACCTGACAACCGAAGAACCAAGATTTGCAAGGAAGAACCTGGACCGTCTTACTTCTATTTGTGCAAAAGCTTTTTAAAAGCTGTGTATGTATTCTTATACTCTTATACTCTGTTATTCAATTGAAAAGTTAAAGTATTTAAATTGGGAAAGTTTGAAATCATATTTAGATGTTGTACTTTATTTCAAAAAGAAAAGAAAATTTTTGTTATGCTGTTGTTACTCGTTTACTTTGGTTAAAAGTTGTAAAAGATAGAAAAAAAAATTATCGTAGATGTCGGGTCGTTACATGTGGTATCAGAGCTACCAGGTTTGTACTCTGGAACCTATGAGCTCACTTATCCTTCCAACATAAATCTCATGTTGTGAAAATACTTGTGTCAGGATGGTGCGTATCAGAATGACAGCACGAAAGTCTGTTATCGGAAATGAGCGCTACCTGAAGGCCAAGAAGGAAAAAGAAGCTATCATTAGAACTATCCAAGGAACCAATTATGACAACGCAATCTGGTTGAGCGATACAGAAACCTTCAGTCATGCACTTTCTCGAATCAGTCTTGAGAAGAGAAAGATGAAGATGGAAACAATGTATAACTACCTTCCTGTAATGCAACCTAAGGAATCTGATATGTTACCACTCTCCAGAGATGTGCCATCCGAAGAAAGTACAAATCTTGCACTTGTCTTTAGGGATCCAAGGGTTCAACCTTTAGCTGAGATTATTGAAATTTCTTCGAGTAACGAGTCTGAAGGCTATACACCTAAGACACCACCTATGGAGAAATGGTCTCACGAACAAATGTCTGCAAACATTGTTGATGAGCACCATAACGACATTGCTTTACGCAATTATGTATCGGACAATAAATCCGAAGGATACTACCCATTTTGGGATAGGTATGAACAAATTAGAGATGAGGAAAACGAAAGAGAACAACAATTCTCTCAATCCGTAGGATACACCCCCTTAAGTTACGAATCTGAGAGTGAATCTTACTCTCCCCTTGACTTTTTGAAAAGTCCTTCTATGTAATCATCGGAATATTAATTCCTATTATATGAATAAAACGATGTTTTTCATCAATTATGTCTATTATAAACTTTGTTGTTTATGTGCATGTGTTTTCTTTATAAGAATATAATTTACTTAAAAGTAAAATGATAGTAAGATTAACATGAAATAAATATTCAGGTTAGACAAATCTCTTAATAATGGTGAGAACTTACGAAAGATCTCGAAGCAATCCTGGAACTAGTCGTGAAGGTGAACAAGAATCAACAGGAATGGAAGCCAAGTTGGATCAAATTCTAGCAAGGTTGACCAATCTTGAAAAGGCAAAGGAAGTTGAGATACCAATTGTCAATCATGAAGAGGAAAGCTCTTCGCATGGAGAAGACATTAATCATGAAAAAGAGAAATCTCCAACTTTGTCAATTGAGAAAAAGAAGAAACAAGTATCCACAGAATTATCAAAAGATATGAAAAAGATATATCCTCCTAAGTTTGACGGAAGTGCTGGAGGAGATGAAGCTGAAATATGGTTAGTACAAATGGAAAAATACTTTGAAATAAGAAATTATGACGAAGTTACTAAGGCAGCTTGGGGCGCATATCAGTTAGCAAGAGAAGCTTCTAACTAGTGGATGAACAAGAAAATGGAATTGAATATAAGCTCGTGGAAATTGACATGGAATGAATTTGTTGAAATATTCCGAAAGAGATGGCTACCCCAACTCTTTTATGACCAAAAGTTGACTGATTTTGAAGAATTGAAGCAAGGAAACATGTCAGTACATGAGTACTGGGAGAAATTTACTAGGCTTCTTCGCTATGTACCCATATATCATAAGGATGAACGTTTTCGTATCAGAAAATTCATCTTAGGTCTCAATGGTAAGATTGGTGGAGAAGTTGATATGCATGGACCAACAACTATGGAATTGGTATATGAAAAAGCTCTTAAACAAGAACAGAAATTGAAGTCAGACTTTGCAAGGCAAGAAAGAAAAGAACACAAAAAGGAGGCTGAAGTTTTTAATAAAACAATTCCTAAGAAGGAAGAATCTTTACAAGGTGTTGCTAAATCAAAGGGAAAAAGATTTCGCTATGGTGGAAAAGATTTCAAAGGTGATCGCAAGAGAAGCAATACCAACACTGGCAATGCTAACAAAACCACTGTGAGTTCAAGCAAAACTGGAGAAGCTGTTGTGAAAAGAGGTCCAAGATCGGGGTGTTTTATTTGCAAGGGAGATCACTATGCAAATGAATGTCCCAATAAGATTTCAGGAACACAATCTCATGGCAATGCATTACCAAGTCAGCAAGCAATGTTTCAACAGAGGATTTATGCCGCTGTTGATGATCATCAGGCTGAATATCAAATAACGCCAATTGAAACACCAGGTACTTTATTTGGTTTGCCTATTTCTATTTTGATTGATACTGGTGCTACTGAAAACTTTATTTCTCCTAAGATAGCAAATCAATTAACTAGAAAGGCAGGACACATGGCTATGTCATGGAGTGTTGATTATGCAAACAACACAAGAGCAATGGTGGACCAGTGTCTGTTTGAGGCTAAAATTGAACTACCTAGTTTCTCAACCGAAGTCAATCTTTATGTTGCCCCTCTAGGATCCTATGATTTTATTTTAGGAATGAACTGGTTATGGAAACACAGAGCCATAGTAGATTGCAATACCAAAACAGTTGAATGTCTAGACGACTATGGAAATCCAGTCAAAATTCAAGGAGTACCAAGAGAAGTAAAAGTCAGGCAAATATCAGCAATGCAACTTCTTAGAGCTAAGAATAAAGGGTGCAAACTCTTTGCAGTAAAAATAGAAGATCTTGAGTATGAAAATGAAAATTTTGATTTTCAAAGTCAGCAAGAATTAGAAGATGGAGAAATTGAGGAAAGTGGAAAAACGGATATGGAAAAATATCCAATTTTAAAGAAATTTTCTGATGTTTTTCCTGAGGAACTACTGGGTTTACCACCTAAGAGAGTATTTGACTTTTCCATTGATCTAATTCCTGGAACTGAACCCATTTCTAAGGTACCATACAGAATGACTGCTACAGAACTCATGGAATTGAAAGCACAATTAGATGAGTTATTGTCAAAAGGATTGATAAGACCAAGTGTTTCACCATGGGGAGCACCTGTAATATTTGTCAAAAAGAAGGATGGAACTTTAAGACTGTGTATAGATTATTGTATGCTTAATAAGATTACGATTAAGAATAAGTATCCTCTACCCCGCATTGATGATCTTTTTGATCAAATGAAAGGAGCAGCAGTGTTTTCAAAAATAGATTTAAGATCTGGATACCATCAACTGAGAATTAAGGATGAGGATATCTTCAAAACAGCTTTTAGAACACGGTATGGACATTATGAATTTACTGTATTACCTTTTGGATTGACAAATGCACCAGCAACATTCATGAACCTCATGAACAGTATATTTAGAGATTATCTGGATAAGTTTGTTCTGATTTTTCTAGATGATATTTTAATTTATTCTAGAAATGAAGAAGAACATAGTAAACATCTGGAGATGGTTTTACAAAGATTAAGAGAGCACAAACTATATGGGAAACTATCTAAGTGTTCATTCTATCAGAAAAAGGTTCATTATCTGGGTCATGTCATTTCAGCAGAAGGAATATCAGTAGATCCGGCCAAGATTAAAGCTATAGTACAATGGCCTGTACCCAAAAATGTGTTTGAAGTAAGAAGTTTTATGGGTTTGGCGGGATATTACAGAAAATTTGTGGCAAATTTCTCTAAAATTGCTTTTCCTATTACATCACTACAGAAGAAAGGAAAAAGATTTGAATGGAATGAGAAGTGTCAAAAAGCATTTGACCTACTCAGAGAAATTAACTACCGCACCTATTCTTAAGATACCTGATCCTGAAGGAAACTTCATAGTCATAACAGATGCTTGTGGAGAAGGATTAGGAGGAGTACTAATGCAAGATGGAAAAGTGATTGCTTATGAATCAAGAAAGCTTAAACCATATGAAATTAATTATGCTTCACATGATTTAGAGCTAGCAGCTATAGTTCATGCTTTGTAAATGTGGAGACATTATTTGCTAGGAAGACCCTTTGAGCTTAAAACTGATCATAATGGTCTAAAGTATCTTTTTACTCAGCCAAACCTAAATGCTAGGCAAAGAAGATGGTTGGAGTTGATAGCAGATTATGACTTCAACATTAATTACATCAAAGGAAAAGAAAATTGAGTAGCTGATGCGCTAAGTCGAAGACGCCATATCTCTTCGATAGTAGCAATTCATACCAATTTTAAGGAGCAAGTACTTCAGAAAAGCAAGGATGATGAGTACTATTTACAAGTAAAACAAGCACTAGAAGAAAATCCACAAGATTCTAGATATGAAGGATTTCAGTTTGAAACCAATGGATTGTTGAGGTACAAAGGTAGAGTGTACGTACCTGAAGACAAAGAATTAAGAAATCTGGTATGGAAGGAAGTGCATGAAGCACCTTATTCTGGTCATCCTGGAGTGACAAAAATGATGGCAGATGTTAAACCTTTATATTTCCGGAAAGGAATGAAAAGAGACGCAGCTAATTTTGTAGCAAGTTGTCTTGAATGTCAAAGGGTAAAAGCTGAACATCATCATCCTGCAGGATTGTTATATCCGCATGAAATACCAGAATGGAAATGGCAAATAATTAGCATGGATTTTGTACAAGGACTACCTATGTCTAGGAACAGACATAATGCTATATTAGTGGTAGTGGATCGATTAACAAAAGTGGCACACTTTATACCAGGAAATTTGACTGATGGAGCACCAATCATTGCAAGAAAGTTTGTTCAAGAAGTATTCAGATTGCATGGAATTCCTGAAAAGATTATTTCGGATAGAGATGCAAGAATCACTTCTAGATTTTGGCAAACTTTGTTTTCTGCACTTGGGACAGTTAAATATTAGTTCAGCATATCATCCAGAAACGGATGGGCAAACGGAAAGGGTAAATCAAGTATTAGAAGACCTACTTAGAGTATATTGCATGGATCAGCAATATAAGTGGGAAGAATACTTACCTTTGGTCGAATTTGCTTATAATAATTCATATCATTCAGCTATAGGGATGGCTCCATTTGAAGCTCTATATGGTCGTAAGTGTCGAACTCCGATAAGCTGGGATAAGCTTGAGGATCGAATAAGTCTTGGACCAGAAATGTTGGCAGAAATGGATGAGCAGATAAGGGTTATCAAGCAAAGGTTAGCAGAAGCTAATAGTCGACAGAAAAGTTATGCAGATGCGAAAAGAGTGCCCCGAAATTTTGCTATAGGTGACAAAGTACTGTTGAGAGTCAAGCCTCATAAGAGTTCCATTAAATTTGGAAAATATTCCAAATTGTCTCCTCGTTATGTAGGCCCTTTTCAAGTCCTTGAGGAAGTCAATTCTGTAGCTTACCGAATAGCCTTACCACCAGCTCTTGCCAAAATGCATAATGTCTTCCATGTGTCCTATCTTAAAAAGTACATTCCAGGAGATAGTCATGTCATTGATTGGACTGCTTTATAGGTAAAGGATCCCAGAGTAATAACTCTCAAGCCCGTAAAGGTGCTGGAAGTGCGTAAACTCCATTTGCGCAATAGAGATGTCACTCAATGTAAAGTTCAGTGGGATCAGTACGCGGAAGATTCAGCAACATGGGAAGACTATGAGGAAATTCTACGAAAGTTTCCAAAAATTCTCAAAGTTTTTGAGAATAATGAATAAAACTATGTATTTGTTTTTATGTTTAAAATAATACCTTAAGTCATCGGGGACGATGATTCCTAAGGGGGGAAGTATGTTACATCCCGATTGTATAGCTATTAGGCTATTAGAATTAAATAAGGATTATGTGTTTGTAAAGACAAGTTTATGAATGAATAAAGAAGTGAATCACCTTGTTTTCAATATGAGTTTTGATCATCTCATTCTTATGTTATTATTTTGATGCTAATCATGGTGAAAAAATGTGCATGATGAGATTTATGTATGATGTTTATATCTTGAGAAATTTATATATATTACTAATTTTGTGAGCAATTGACTGCCGTGAGTTTATAATTGTGAATGCAGGAATGAGATCCAGTCCTCAAGACAGAGGGGAAATATCACTTGGGAGAGGGGTATTGGTTGTTTGACCGGTAAAGTTAATCAGTTGAGCATACACACACATTATGAACAGTTCATAAAGAAACAGGTCAAATAAGTTAGTCATCCATAGGCTTAGGAGTATGATTTACTTCCTTATGCTTTATATGATGTGATTGAATGTTAGTCTGACTTTACTGTGAATCCCTGTGAATGAACGTAAAAGAAAGAATGTGATACAGGTCGAATAGGTACGTATACACATGTATACACTGTATACACATATCTAAATGTATAGACATATCAATATGTATGTACGTAAGCAGATGGATATGCTCGTACATATGTATCGACATGTATATACGCATACATATGTATATACATAGAGTACATATGTATATACATAGAGTACATGTAAACATGTTTACACGTACACATTCGGTCTGATACCTTGATAAATGATATTCAAGAGTTATTGTCTAGAAAGATTTAAATATATATTTATACATATATGTATATTAATAAGGTGATTATTAATATATATATATATATATATATATATAAATATCAATACATAAAGAATATATAAATAATAATATATATTTGTATATTTTATTAATAAAATGTATTAATATTAAAATTAATATTTATTTATATATAAATACATTTATATACAAATAAATATTAATGTTTAAAATTATACATTTATAAGTAAAATATACAAATGTAAATTATTAAAACAAATTTCAATTTCAAAAGAATGAAATTCGCATTTTTATGGAAGGATTAAAATTCGCATTTTACATTTACATTTGTGAAAGTATAGAAGATAGCCGTATGAATCATTTAAACTTTTCAAAATACATTTGAAAATGGAATAAACTTCATAAAAGGAAAAATTGAGAAGTCGAACTTAGGAAATGAATGAAAATATTAAAGAGAAACTCACCCGTGAAAATGGCGGAGCTCCCTGCACAGCTGGGAATGAAAGAAGACAATTTCAAAGCTTTAAACCAGAAAATAGCAACAAACTACTGAGCTGTATCGATTTGGAACTTGACCTAGAACGCAGCAAAAATATCATGGAAGAAGGATTCTTATTTTGGCTTAAAGCGATGGTTGTAGATTTCATTTTATTGCAAGTTAGAGGCATGTTGCTTGGTGCTGGCAGTATAGAAGTCGAGATCATCGTGAGAAAGAACATGACTAAGGAGTTTAGATGAATGTAGAAGTAACATTTTGGTAATTAAACTTTGAAATCTGTCAAAATCATGCCGATGGGAAGCTGTTTTAGCTGTGACCTATAAAATGCTTCATAAACTTTCATTTAGAATCACCAGTTTTTTCTCTTCATTGGCGTTTTAGAGCTTATACACTGCAAAATTTGAGAGCCCGATTATTGTGAGTGTGAGTAGTTATCTGTTTGAAGTGTTTTAGTGAGAGTTGAGTGTTCTCGGTTGCAGAAGTGCTTGGGAGATAAGAATAGCATTCTTATTCTAAGAGAATTTCACGGCCCGGCCGAATCTGTTGGTTGCAGGTCAATAAAAAGATTATTGAAAGAAGATTGTTGGAAAAAGGAAAACTTACCGCGAGGCATGTATCTTAATGTTAGACTAAGACTTTAAGTTGTCTTCTTTAGAATTGCTGATTGTATCAAGCTGAAAATAATGAATTATTCTTAAGTAATCCTTTGTTGTTTAATAATCTTTTAATGCATAATGATTTAAAAGGAATTTCAGAATTTATGCATGGGAAAGTTAGGGAATATCAATCTGGATTAAAAGGGATAACTTGTTGCATTTTACGTTATATTCAACTTAATTAGAAGATTAAATTAGGGATGGGATTTTGAAAAGAAGGGATTTAATGTGGTTAAGAAGGATTTAGTAAGAAATTGGTTTTTATGAAAGGAAAAGATTCTATTTGATTATATGCATTAGTAGGAGATTATATGCATTGCACTACAAGATTGTCTTTTGTGTGTGTTAATTGATTGGTAGTATTAAATGGTTTTGTAATTGTTTGGAGTTTCAAACTTGTATGATCTCCGTATAAGGAGAGTACGTAGAATATGTATTAAATTCTAGGAACGAAATGATGTCAATACAAAGTGTAATCCTAGCTTGTGTTATTAGGTTAACATTAGGAAGCTCTCTCCTAGGATAAAGAATTCCGGAAACAGGAGATAGGATAGTAATCACTTGCTTAAAGACTCATTTCTAGTAAACCGTTTGAGGTAGGAAGTCTGGGGTAAACTGAACCCAATGAAAGACATGGCCTACGCGTAGAGTAAGGTAGCCCAAAGGAAAATCGGCCCTGAGTAGTGTAAGTGATAGATGACTTATCAGTCGTTTACTGAATCAAAACACTATGGCCATAGTAATGTAATGTACCTACATCTTCTTAGTTTAGGAAGATGATTACATTGTCAGTTCACAGTGATCCAAAAACACATATACTAGGTTGGGATTGTAAGATACAAGAATCTAGTAATGTAGGACACGACACTATGCTCAGTTGGTTAACGGAATCGGTCACTCAACCAATCTCTTCGACGAAGGGAGGGCCATTCATTGAAAAATGAATGTGCGGGGGACCGCATTATTAGTCCGTGGTTGGCGGAAAAGCACCCGAGTGATATTTCTCCTCCACAACCTGACAACTGAAGAACCAAGATTTGCAAGGGAAGAACCTGGACCGTCTTACTTCTATTTGTGCAAAAGCTTTTAAAGCTGTGTATGTATTTCTTATACTCTTATACTCTGTTATTCAATGAAAAGATAAAGTTATTTAAATTGGGAAGGTTTGAGATCATATTTAGATGTTGTACTTTATTTCAAAAAGAAAAGAAAAATTTGGTTATGTTGTTGTTTACTCGTTTACTTTGGTTAAAAGTTGTAAATGATAGAAAAAAAAATTGCATTAGATGTTGAATTAGATTACATGGTGACCTAACAAGCTCCTTTGCGAGTGTTGACGTGGTTTTGAGACGCACCAACACATAATAAAAGGTACGTCACCAACCGGACGGCTCTATCTCCTCTTGAAGACAAAGTATTCGAAAAATGCTAGATTGCGAGTAAGATCATGCTTTCAACTCCAAAAGGTTCCTTAAGTGCGAGAATAGGCTCCGGTTGGTTTGATGTGATATTATTTGAGTATTTTCAAGGGGACTTACACAATTGTTATTTGACTAACAACAAGCGGCCGGA
The DNA here is from genome assembly GCA_007258455.2 of Sequoia sempervirens. Lineage (NCBI taxonomy): Eukaryota > Viridiplantae > Streptophyta > Pinopsida > Cupressales > Cupressaceae > Sequoia > Sequoia sempervirens. The sequence continues at coordinate 21,831 of VDFB02043687.1, forward strand.
ATAAAGGGCTTTAAATGGCCCTTAAGTTTCCTAATTCTAACGAGGAAATGAACTGAAAGTAAAAGGGAAAGGGCCTAAGAAATTGGTGCTCTATTCTAAATGCGAGGTATGTGGGGCTTCGTCTCAATAGACTTCAACCGGATTTCACCTAGCCTCCGTCGGACAGCTTCAGCAAAATTGGTGCAATCTTCAAAGGGGATAGCGAAAGGTATTAGTTATAGTTTAACATACATACACCATGAGAACAAGCATATAAGCATGTAAACCACAGCGAAGTTATTTTGAAATAAATCTCCGGTGGAAGCCACGCCAAGGCCGAAGACTTATCATCAACAAGCGCTAGTGGTATGGAATAAAGCTATCGATAAAAACACCACACACCAAAGTAAATACTTGCATGAATTTAATCTACTTGGATCTGAGAAAGGAAGAAGAAATCTTGCTAAAATTTGGCGATGGAAGCCCTAAGCGGCTCTCAGCTTCAAACCCTCAATTTCTTAAGTCTTAATATGTTTTTTAAGGTTTTTAAAGAATTCTTAATAGACAGAAGAGAAGGGACGCAGCATACTTTTGCTCATAGAAAATGAATTTGATCTTATTTCTTCAAAATGAAAGTACAGAATATATTATATAACTCCAACAGATAGATTAAGAATGATAAACATACCAAAAGGGCTCCAGATTATTTTAAATAAGAAAATGGCCAGATCTACAGCCGGAAATGGTGAAAATCAGCATGAAGGCACGCCAAGGCTCCAGAAGTGGTTTCTCCTGCTGAGAAATAGGTCACAATGCTCTGCAATAGCTAGGCGCCCATGATAGAACCCAAAACCAACAAGAAAGGAAGGCGTTTTTCTCATTTACTTCATACGCCTTTTCAAGGCACAATTTCCAAGGCAAGCCGTACGGCTATGGAAATTCATGCAAGTAACCTCTGTGAACTCTCTGTCTCTGCTGAATGAGGCGCCATCAAGAAACCCTCATTTATTGTAAAGAACAAACAACTGCATGAATAAAATCTCTGTCTGCAACTGTAGAACTTCTGTGTGAAGCCCTCAACCTGTACTGATTCAGCTGATCTTTCACAGCCTCAAGAGTACTCAACACTGAAGAGTTTCCCGTTCTCCAATGGACAAAATGATCAAACCCTGGTCACAGGATATTGCTCAGAGGAAAAATGCACAAGGCAAATCGAAATAATCAAAAGTGAGTTTCTATTGCCAGGAAAAGCCTTTATATGAAATGGCACGCATTTCAAGAAATGTACGGCCTTTCTCATCATTAAAATATTTCAATATTTTAATATATTCCCTTTCAATAGTTTGAGCGCAGTTTTTATAATATTTAAAGTGATTAAAATATTATAATTCCCCTTTTTAACATTTAAGTGATAAAATATTAATAAAGTCAATGTGACTTTATAAAAATGGCGTTTTAAGTTAATAAATTAACTTAATCACTTAAAATCCCGTAACATGCTCAAAACTCAGGATAATCTCGTGCCGTCAGAAGCGATGAACTCCTGGAATGCCAACGCTCACTGTGATCTAAACACTGTCCACTGAAAACACGAACAAACAAACTCTCCAAAATGCACCACTGACCCTCTATCCAAACTGGCTAGCCCACAAGGGTCCAATAAAAGGGCTAACGCTCTGTTCCCGAGAACTGTCTAGCGAGGGGACATCACACCTAACATTTCATGACAAGGCCGAATTCCATCATCAATGAAAGATCTATTATCATAAAATGTGTTACACAACAATCTCCTCCAAAGTTCTCAAAGGGAAAACTTTCTTTCTTCTCCAAATGATGAAAAAATGCTCTACAATGTTACACTATCTAGCTCTAAA
>VDFB02043688.1:0-11620 GCA_007258455.2 Sequoia sempervirens
ATAGTAGCATGCATAGTCAATTGTGCAGTTGTTGTGGCAGTCATTTCAGTAGCCCTTTTTACAACCACATCTCCAATTTCCTTCTCCACATACTTTATTACTTCAGGTTTCCCTTTATTTGGTGCCATAGACCAAATAGCAAGTGTATGTAGCTTAGGTCTGAAACTTGAGCCAAAAAATTTGTTGTCAAAAATTTCCTCAGAAATGGAGGCATCTGGATCTTTTTTGATTGCATCTAATGCAATGGTAGATGATAGCTTCCATCTAGGAAATGGTAGAATACCATTTCCCTTAACCAGGGCTCTTGCATCCTGTGGTGACATGGCGACAATTTCCTGCATTATTTTTCCCTCTTCCTCCTCATCTTCATCTTGCAAGGGGGGGTCAACCTTCTCCTTTGCCTCTTCTATTCTGTTCTTTATATCAGAGCCTTTGAAATGAATAGAAAAGTCTCTAAACTTATTTGTCTTAACAAATGCATCATCACACATAAAATCATCACAAGCCTTTATTTTGACATTGACATCCTTGGATTCATTTTATTCCCATTTTATTATTCTGCTAGGGGGAACATCAATATTCAAAGCATCTTCTTTAATTGGAGATGGGAATCTCTAATCCACCTCCTCCTCCATAAGGATGTATTCTATAGATTCCTCAAGTGCATATCATTCACCTCCTTGCTTTGTTTCTGAATATGTCACCAATGGGGTGACTGCAGGTTGTTTTCTTGTCTCTTTTGTTTGACTGCACTGCTTTGAGCTAAAGACTGAGACGGTTGGCTCCTTATTTGTGCATCATGATTTTTTTTGGCCACCTTGGCATTTATTTTTGCTTGTTTTACTTTTTCAAAGAAATTTTTATCATTAAAATCTCCAAGCATTAACTTAGCTTGCACAAATTTGTCCTGTAGCTCAGAGTAAGGACTAATATAAAAATGTTTTTCTTTCAACATCTTTTCTTCAATTGCACATATCTTCCTCCATACACTCTTCCTGTCTGCAACTTCTTCATCAAAAGATCAGTTTCTGATCACATCCTCTTGATAGAGGAACTGATGTTGTCTCCCTAACAATCCCCTTGCTCTTCTCTTAGCAATAATAACTCCCTCAGGGTCACAATACCTTATAATATCTTGTTTCATTGTATAATTTTTTAAGAGAGACCCAAATCTCTCAATGCCCTCCTTTGAAGTGCAAGTGAAACAAACAAATCCATAATTAGGGTTCACTAGGGATGCCTTCCTTGATTTTCTAAATTGTTCCTTATCCATGACATCAAGCTGCCACATTATCTCCATGAATGCTTGCCTATCAGACACATATGTAGGCAGTTGGTGAGGTGACACTGGGGACCCGTATATCCTGATTGTAGTATAGTTGAAATGGAGGTACCAATCCGCACAATTGAATTTTTGTGTAGTGCCTTCCTCATACTCTATTTGTTTCACACCCCTTGAGATTTTGTAAATAGGATTTAAGCCCAACTTCTCCAACACCAAAAACTTAAAAACATTGAAAAATGAAGTATAGTTAGATTCAGGACAATGCACATCCCAGACATGGGTCCACATTTATACATACAACTCATTGTCCATGTTATTCCTTTCTCTCAATTTCATGAAATTCCTAAACACCTTTTTTCCTTTCCACAACAACATGTGCATCAACAAAGAGTAATGTATACAAGACAATGGGGGTGTTGTGTCCTTCTACTTTATCAAGTCGTCATGCAAGTAATAAAAAATATAAGAAGCATAATCAAAAACCCTATTTTGATACTCGTTTTGAATATCGATTGCTAAAACCATTAAAGCAACATCCATTTTTTATGTCAAAATTCTTGTGCAGGATCTGACACAATGCATAGTCTATATTTTTGAAATAGTCCTCAAAATCATCACAATTAAATGGCTCCAACTCCAGAGGACTAAAAGGTACACCATTCTTCTTTAGGTCATGTCTTTTGTGCCTTGGAAAAACATTCTTTCTATATGCAAATCTATTTTTCTCATATTCATTATACAATGCACAAAACTTGATGGATTCAGTAGCAAATGGATTCAAGTTAAAGACTTCCACTATTTGGCTTCTTGAAATTTATATCAAGGGAAAAAAGTATAGAAATATTTTGATTGTTTTATCTCCAGGATCATAACATTTGCTAATTCAAGCATCAAATCCACCTCCACAAACACATTGGGGAAAACCAATTTACCAATATAACAATTCCATAAATGACAGGTGGGATGACTTGCAAATCTCCTTTTGAAAGCATATACAAATAAATCCTAACCACTCTATAGTAGTACTACATCACCAACCCCAATAACTAAATCCTAAAAGTGAGCTATCAATACCCCTTCACCAATTTTCCTCTTTCCCATGGGTTTAATTTCTGTAGCAGGGTCCTTATAGGCTTCTTCCATAAACCTAGAATAGTCTCTTTTGACAGTTCTCTTCTTTGTAGGTACCTCTGGCACCTCTGACTTAGGTTTGGGTGTGTCATCCTGAGGTTTAGGTCCTTTGATCCTTTTCTGCTTAGGTTTCCTCTCTGGTTTGGTGGAAGGTTCACTAGGTTCACTCATTTTTATAGTGCAATAGAACTAGGGTTCCAAGATAACTATGAATTATAATTTTATTCTTCAAATTTATAGGGTTCAAACAAACTTCACTCCTTCACCCCAAAACCTATGTATAATAATTACATTTCCCTTGCTAATAGAGAGAAACAACTCTAAATTGAAAGCCCTAGCTACTTACTCAATTCCTCAATTACCCAGTGCTATAAAACTACTCATAGAGGTCAATCAAAATTTTCTTTTCTTGGAAATTTTCCTTCTTTTCTTCAGCTCTTGATGATTTCAATTATGGAAGAAAAATGATCAACAACCCTCTTTATGACTTAGAGTTGGAGCATTTATCCATTAATGTCTAATAAATAGCTTGCGCAAGCAAATTGACAAGTAGTCGTTCAAGTTTAAATTCCATCCATTGATCTTCTTTGATTTAGAACATGATATATGATTCTCCTCGGCCATCACTTTATGCTTTCACAAATGTGCTTTAAACAATGATGATACTCTAGGAAGCTACCACATAGCCATGCATGTGCTCACAATGCTTTTGGACTCCATCGCTCATCGTAGTAATGCCTCAAGGTTAGATCCATACTTCAGTGATGATTGATAATAGCTCTGATGGAATGAATATTCCTCATTATGTTCTCCATCGCTTGTTAGTAAATTGTGGAAAAGTTACATGTATACTTCAGTGAAGAGAAAAATCCTGCGATACAAAGATATAGCTTCAGTCCATCACTCATTATCGTAGTTGATTTGGAGATGAAAGTGCTTTCAGCGACAAGCAAAATGAATGAGGACACAAGATAATGAAAAGTGGCATGATCATAGCCCTCCATTATCAACCTTCCTATCACTCATTGGTGGATTTGAAATAATTGATAAAAGCTTTCTATGATGGTGTGATATAAGGGAGAACTTGTGTTCATCATGCTTCACTAAAGTGGAACCAAGGAGCCAAAAGTCTTCAGTGATAAGCAATATGAAAGATATATAGCTCATCGCTCATAGTAGTAGTTAAACATGAAGACCAAACACTTTCAGTGATGTGTGATATAAAATAAAATAAAAGGATCATCACTCATTGCTGTAATGAACCCGATGGGTAAAAAGACTTTGGTGATGAGTGATACAAGGACTTAAGTGGCAAAAATGTGCATGTGCATAAAGTTTGTTTTAAAAGAGGGACTGCCTAGGAAGAATGTAGGACAAGGCCTCAAAAAGACTTGAGGTAATTTTGGAAAGGATGTAAAGGCCAAATAATCTAGATCATTCAAATTTATAAAAATTAAATCCCTGGACCAAAGTAATTAGGGAAATATTGTGCGATGGGTAGACAGGGAATTCGAACCACAAGGGGCCGGTAACAAAATGAACCCAAAGGCATAAGATATAACTAAGACAACTTAGAATTGGCCATAACAAGTCAACGAAGTATTAGACCCAATAACAAGGGTTTTGAAAGATATGAAAATATGCCAAGTAGGAACCCACACATAGCATAAAACCCTAAACCACATTCATATCAGACCAATAAACCACTCAAGTGAATGAATTTTAGACTAGTGGAACAAGAGAATTTGAAGGTTCCACCAGGATGTAGTGAGCAGAAGGTGTCTGCAATCTTTCAAAAAAACTACGAAGGTGTTGGGGCTATTGTGGTGGATTCTCTATTGCATCGAGATCATGTTCTTTGTGTAACATTTCTTCTCTATCTTATTTTCTTATTCTAGTCCAGTGAGCCTTGGCTGTGAGCCTTTCAGGGAAGTGTGCCCCTACTGGCAGTGAGCCTTTGCAATTAGTTTTGTAATTACTTATATTGTGAACTAATAATCACCATGGTTTTTCCCTCCTTGTGTTTTCCACATAAATTTGGTGTTCTCTTGTGCATGGTGATAAAGTTGTTTTAGTTTCTATTATTTTCTTTTCATGCTAATTCATCATAACATATTAAGGGTTTAACGAATGTTTGTGAATTTGAATGTTATTGAAGGATTTTATGTTTTGGTAAGATACAACTGATTAATCCCCCCTATTAGTTTTATTGTTCATTCAACAAGGACTATTATCAAATGGCCTACACCGATGATTGTTATAGAGGTAAGGTCATTTCATGGTCTAACAAGTTTTTACAGAAAGTTTATTAATTTTTTTTCTAGTATTTGTGCACTCCTAATTTAAACAATGAGAGGGGATATAAAGGAGCTTAAGTGGACTACATGAGAAGCAGAGAGATTTGATATGTTGAAGAAGAAAGTCACATAGAAGCCTATTTTGGCACTTCCATATTTCAATAAGGTATTTTTGATAGATTGTGGTGCTAGTGGTAGTGCCATAGGAGTTGTTTTGAGTCAAGAAGGTAATCTTGTTGCCTATTTTATTGAGAAGTTGAATGATGCTAAAAATAAATGCTTTGTCTATGATCAAGAGTTTTATGCTATGGTTCAGGTTTTGAAGAAATGGAGACAATATGTTTTTCCAAAATAATTTGTTTTATATAATGGTCATTAGGCTATGTAGTATCTTAATAGTCAAGGAAAGTTAAATCAAAGGCACTTAAAATGGGTTGAGTTTTTGTAGAGGTTGTACTTTTTGTTTTGAAGAACTTGAGTGAAAGATTAAACAAAGTTAGCAGAAGCCCTTTTTAAGAGAAGCTAGGAGTAGTGGAACAAATTCCTACACTAATCTTGAGAGGATAATATTTTCTTTACAGATCTTTAATAGTTACAAAACTTAAACAAAAATAGACACAAATATCATGCATACCACAACACAATGATTTATGTGGGGAAAACCCTTTCAGGAGAAAAACCCCACACTCCAAAAGCTGCCCAATATATTATTGATAGAAATCACCAAGATTACAACAATACTTGCAAAGCAAATACTCTTAGAATTATCTACTTTCGGAGATCAAGGGAACTAACCACGAGCACTTCTCGGACTCTCAAAATCATCATCTCTCTATGCCACAATCATAATATGTACACCCTCATAAAATAGAGTTACATTTTAGGAAAAGCCAGATATAAAATATCTTCCATTAGATCTAAAACCTAATAACGAATGGTCCAAATTTACAATATATCCTTTATTTCATGTATGTTTTCCATTCTAGAAGTTTCTTGAAAAAGTTAACACGCTCACATTTTTCTCCACGTTCCCATTGTATACACCTGTCAATGTAACTAGGAAACATATATATAAATATATACATCCTATCAATAATAAACCATATAATTGCAGGTTGGAGACATTTCCCCAACAAATCTCCCACTTTTCAAACACCTTGCAAGAGCAATGTGAGGGTGTAAACATCATCTCTTTAATTACTAGGGGCCAAAAGGCCCATATTCTCTGAACACCATTTGAACTTCTTTGTGCTCATAGGCTTAGTTAAAGAATCAACAATATTCATCAAAGTTTCTACCTTAACTACCTTCACCCTACCATCTTCGACCATATCTCTAACAAAATGATACTGCCGTAAATTGCTTGGTCTTGGCATGGAAATGTAGCTATGCTTGGCTAGACATATTGCGCTGACTGTAAATAAATTTTCACTACACCTTGTTTTATTCCAATATTTGAACATAGTCACTTAAGCCAAATGGCTTCTTGACAAGAATGAGTAGTTACCATGTACTCAACTTTAATAGTGAACAAAACAACCACAACTTGTCACTTACTCATCCAACTAATTGCACCACCAAATAAAGTAAAAACATAAGCATTGGTGGATCATTTTCTATTAACATCACCTACCTAGTTTGAATCCACAAAACCATGAATATCAAGGGAAATATCATCTTCAATATTATTACTATGATAACATAAGGAATAATTTGAGGTATCTGTAAATATCTGAAGACTCTTTTAACTGCATTCCAATTAACTCTACCAAGAAATTAGACATATATTTGGAAAGAACTCCCACTGCTTCGGTAATGTCTAGTATAGTGTAGACCATAACATACATCAAAATTCCAACTACACTCTGGTAAGGCACTCTGGTTTGGCAGAAGATTCACTGGGTTCACTCATTTTTTATAGTGTAATAAAACTAGGGTTCTAAGATAGCTATGAATTAGAATTTTATTCTTCGAATTCATAGGGTTCAAACAAACTTCACTCCTCCACCCCAAACCCTATGTATAAAAATTACAATTCCCTTGTTAACAAAGAACAACAAATATAAATTGCAAACCCTAGCTACTTACTCAATTCCTCAATCACCCAGTGCTATAAAACTACTCACAGAGGTTAAGAATTCAACTTACCCGAGAAAACCAACAGTTTGTTCTTCAAAATTTGCTTTTCCTGGAACTTCGCCTTCTTCTTTTCTTCACTTAACCAGTTATTTAGCTCTCGATGATTAATTTTGGAAGAAAAATGATCAACAACCCTCTTTATGACTCAGAGTTGGAGAATCTTCTCCATTAATGTTTGATAGATAGCTCGCTCGAGCGAACTAACAAGTAGTTGTTGAAGTTTAAATTCCAGCGATTGATCTTCTTTGAATTAAAACATGATTTATGCCTCTGCTTGACCATCGCTTTATGCTTTCTCAAATGTTCTTTAAAACAATGATGATACTCTAGGAAGCTACCATGTAGCCATCCATGTGCTCACAATGCTTTTGGACTCCATCGCTCATCGCAGTAATTCGTCAAGGCTAGATCCATACTTTGGTGATGAGCGATAATACCTCTGATGGAAGGAATATTCCTCATTATGTTCTCCATCGCTTGTTGCTGAAGTGTGGCAAAGTTACATGTATACTTCAGCGAAGAGAAAAATCCAACAATACAAATATAGAGCCTTAGTCCATCGCTCATTTCCGTAGTTGATTTGGAGATGAAAGTGCTTTCGACAACAGGTGAATTAAGTGACAACACAATATACTAACAAGTGGCACGATCACATCCCTCTATTCTCAACCTTTGTATCACTCATCACTGTATTTGAAATAAGCGATAAAACCATTCTATGATAGCACGATATAAGGGAGAACTTGTGTTCATCATGCTTTGCTGAAGTGGAACCAAGGAACCAAAAGTCTTCAACAATAAGCGATATGAAAGATATATAGCTCATCGCTCATCGTAGTAGTTAATCATGAAGACCAAACACTTTTAGCAATGCATGATATAAAATAAAATCAAAGGCTCATTGCTCATTATTGTAATGAACTCGATGGGTAAAAAGACTTCGATGATGAGCAATACAAGGAATTAAGTGGCAAAAATGTGCACATGCATAAAGTTTGTTTTAAAAGAGGGACCTCCTAGGAAGAACATAGGAAAAGGCCTCAAAAGGACTTTGAGGTTAATTTGCAAAGGATGTAAAGGCCAAATAATTTAGATCATTCAAATTTATAAAAATTAAATCCCCAGACCATTTGAAGTAATGAGGGAAATATTGTGTGACAGTTAGATGAGGAATTCTAACCACAAGGGGCCAGTAACAAAATGAACCCAAAGGCATAAGATATAACTAAGACAACTTAGAACTGGCCATAAATGGTCAATGGGGGATTAGAACCAATAAGAAGGGTTTTGAAAGATATGAAAATATGCTAAGTAAGAACCCACACATAGCATAAAACCATAAACCCCATTCATATCAAACCAATAAACCACTAAAGTGAAGGAATTTTAGACTAGTGGGACAAGAGAATTTGAAGGTTCCACCAAGATGCAATGAGCAAAAGGTTTTTGCAATCATTCAAACAAAATACGAAGGTGTTGGAGCTATTATGGTGGATTCTCTATTGCATTGAGATCATATTCTCTATGTAACATTTCTTCTTTATCTTCTTTTCTTATTCCTAGAGTGAGCCTTGGCTTTGATCCTTTCAGGGAAGTGTGCCCCTTTTGGTAGTGAGCATTTGTAATTGGTTTTGCAATTACTTATATTGTGAGCTAATCTTCACCGTTATTTTTTCCTCCTTGGGTTTTCCACATAAATCTAGTGTTCTCTTATTCATGGTGTTAAAGTTGTTTCAATTTTTGTTATTTTCTTTTCATGCTAATTCATCATAATAGATTAAGGGTTTAACAAATGTTTGTGGATTTGAATGTTAATGAGGGATTTTATGTTTTGATAAGATACAACTGATTAACCCCCCCTCTCAATTTTTTGTTCATTCAACAAGGACTATTATTGAATGGCCTACACCGATGATTATTATAGAGGTAAGATCATTTCATGGTCTAGCAAGTTTTTACAAAAAGTTTATTAATTTTTTTTGTAGTATTTATGCACTCCTAAGTTAAACAATGAGAGGGGATATAAAGGAGTTTAAGTGGACTACACGAGAAGTAAAGAGATTTGATATGTTGTAGAAGAAATTCATAGAGAAACATATTTTGACACTTCCATATTTCAATAAGGTTATTTTGATAGATTGTGATGCTAGTGGTAGTGCCTTAGGAGTTGTTTTGAGTCAAGAAGGTAATCTTGTTGCATATTTTATTGAGAAGTTGATTGATGCTAAAACCAAGTACTTTGTCTATGATCAAGAGTTTTATGCAATGGTTCAGGCTTTTAAGAAATGGAGACAATATTTTTTTCCAAAAGAATTTGTTTTATATAATGGTCATTAGGCTTTGTAGTATCTTAATAGTCAAGGAAATTTAAATCAAAGGCACTTAAAATGGGTTGTGTTTTTGTAGAGTTATACTTTTGTTTTGAAGCACATGAGTTGAAAGTTAAACAAAGTTGTGGATTCCTTTGTAACTGAAGCTAAGGTAGTGAAACAACTTCCTACACTAATCTTGAGAGGATAATAATGCAAAACTTTTACAGACCTTTAACAGTTACAAAAAATTAAACATAAATAAACATAAATATCATGCATACTGCGACACAATGATTTACGTGGGGGAAACCTTTTCGGGAGAAAAACCCCACACTCCAAAAGCCACCCAATATATTGTTTAGTAAATCACAAAGATTACAATATACTTGCAAAGAAAGCTTCTCACAGGAGTATCACCACTCAAAGATCAAGAAGCAATCTCATAAAATCATCCTGAAAATCTCTCTCTGTATTAGATTATTAATATAACACACTCCCCTTAAAAAATGGGATTTACACATTCTAGGGAAAGATAGGCCAACAAATACCTACACTTTAGATCTATTACAAAACCCTAATAACAATCGATCCATATTTACAATGTCCTTTATTTAATGTATGTAGGCCATTATAGAAGTTTTCCTAAAAAGTTAACATGCTCACATTTCACCCGTGCTGTCATTTGTATACACACCTCAGTTGTAACTAGGAAATATATATATATATATATTGTATACACCTATATCGGTCTTAATATATATATATATATACATACTATCAACAATAAACCACATATAATTGTAAGGTTGATACACATTTTCCCAACAAATCTCCCACTTATCCGAACCTTGCAAGAGCAAGCATAGGGGGTGTAAACATCTTTAATTGCTAGGGACCCAAAGGCCCATAGTCTCTGAACACCATTTGAACTTCTCTAATACATATACATTGCTTGGATTAATGAATCAACAAAATTCATCAAAGTCTCTACACTATATGCTTCACCCTGCCATCTTTGACCATATCTCTAACAAAATGATACTGTACAACAATGTGCTTGGTCCTAGCATGAAATGTTGGGTTCTTGGCTCGAAATATCGCACTCTGACTATCACAATAAGTTGACACTACACCTTGTTTTATTCCAATATCTGAATACAGTCTCTTAAGCCAAATGAATTCTTTATAAGCATAAGCAACTGTTGGATATACTCTACTTCAGCAGTGGGAAAAGCAACCACACCCTGCCACTTACTCATCCAACTAATGCACCACCAAATAAAGTAAACACATAAGCACTGGTGGATTTTCTGCTATCAACATCACTTGCCCAGACTGAATCCACATAACCATGAATATCAAGGGAAATATCATCTTCAGTCATATTACTATGATAATATAAGGAATAATCTGAGGTACCCCACAAATATCTAAAGTCTCTTTTAATTGCATTCCAGTGAACTCTACTAGGATTAAACATATATCTAGAAAGAACTCCCACTGCTTGGGAAATGTCTAGTCTAGTACAAACCATAACATACATCAAAATTACAACTGCACTTTGGTAAGCCACTTTGCTCATGTCTTCCATCTCCAATGGGAATGTTGGACAATCTGAAATAGGTAACTTTGTTCCAACTAAAACGGGAACACACAATGGTCTATAATCCTACATATCAAACCTCTGTAAAATTTAATTCAAATACTTACTTTGGCCAATCCATAGCTTTCTATTCACTCCATCTCTTTTAATTTCCATCCCAAGAATGTGTTTAATTGCACCAAGATCTTTCATTTCAAATTTAGCAATAAGTTGAGATTTCAAATCTGAAATCATACCTTTCCCTTTTCCAATAAATAACATATCATCAACATATAATGCAATAAAAAGGAAATGAGCACCATCAGTTTTATAATAAATGCAATGATCTAATTTAGAATGCTCAAATCCCAAATTCAACACATGTGTATCAAATTTCTAGTACCACATCCTAGGACTCTATTTTAAGCCATACAAAGATTTCTTCAATTTTCACACCAATTTACTTTTACCTTTCACCACGTAGTGCTCTGGCTGTGTCATATAAATATCCTCCTCTAAGTCACCATGAAGGAAATAAGTTTTCACATCCATTTTATCAACCTCTAAATTATAAGCAACAACAATAGAAAGAAAAAAATTAATAGATGTCATTTTTACAATAGGAGAGAATATCTCACCATAATCAACACCCTTAGCTTGAGAGTAACCTTTCACAACCAACCTTTCTTTATACTTATCAATACCTCCATCTGAACCAGTCTTTTTCTTGAACACCCATTTGCAACCAACAGGTTTCTGTCTTTCAGGAAATGGTACAAGATCCCATGTATCATTCTTTTTCAAAGATATCATTTCTTCATCCATAACAATCTTCCAGGATTTTTCATCATTCATACCCAATGCCTCTTCTATA
>VDFB02043689.1:0-19168 GCA_007258455.2 Sequoia sempervirens
ACAATGTGGATTAGATCTAAGCTATTTGTCCAAGAACATTTACAAGTAGAACATGATGTCCACTATGAAAAACAAACACTTTCTCATAAAGGGCTAGTGGAACCTTAGGCCATCCACTAGGTGAGCCCCCAATGAGACACATATGCATGTGGTCAGTATGCACTCACAGACACAAGCAAGTGGCTATGGGAAAGTCACACCTAATTTCATCTCCCATACAATAACAATACAAAAGCTATACCTCTTGATAACTTTTACAAGGAACCACACAACGCGAATATCAAAGTCCATGAGGCAACCAAAGCTTCATATTCTTGACACCCATGAATAAATAGGATGGCTCCATAGGCAAGCAAAGTGTGTTATGCAAGGTGTCCATATAATAGTTATTGTAAATGAAAAAGTGTAAGGTACATTCAAAGGGGTTTCACTTAGCTCATGTAAGGTCTTAACTTAGGGAACATGATGCCTAATGTCTCCAAGAGAGGACAAGTCAAAGAAATGTCATGCTCTTAGAGGAAATAAAACCCAATGACACCACCAAGAAAAGGAGACATCGTAAGAATAAAGAAAATTGCACAATGAAACATGAGAAATTTTGAAAGATAATGTCAATGTATTCCCCCAATTTAAAGCCTTTTCTAACACTATTGTTGTGAGCAACTACTTTAATGTATCCTATGTTTTCTCCTAAGACGTGAGATACTTCTTTGGAAAACCCTATGCCAAGTTATATGTTTCTGAAATAAAGTTGTCATGAAAAAGGAAGGTGGGGTTGCCCCCAAAACTAAAGATAACTCAATACATCACCTGCGAGCCAACTTAAGGCATGTCATCCACATCCCAAGCTTGCTCCTATATATACATGGAAAGTGGTCAACTAGCCACAAGATACAATGACAAGTTCCATACAAGGAAAAGGCTATCTAACCCTTTGCCCCCACTTAGTGCAAGAAAAGGATGGGCTAGGATGATTGAGGAGAAACTTAACATAGTGAAAATTTGTATTAATTAGAGGAATTGGGTGCCTCAATATAAGGAAGAGCACCACATTCCTTAAGATGTTGAATTTTATTACTCAAATCTTTACATTTATTAGTAGAATGACTATGAACTCTATGATATGCACAAAATGAACTCTTGTAGTAAAATTTCTTTCCTATTCTTGGAGGAAGGGATACCAAATAATCTTGGAGGAATCTTGACAAGATACTCTCTTGATTAGTAGTAGAGGTTGTTCCTTGTAGTGAAAAAAAATGTATCCTTGACATTTTCACACTCATTTGTTTCTTTGATATGGATGTTGGCCTAGTTTTTCCTAGATTTAATGTTGTAATGTGGTCAACACATTCACATTAGGTCTTGGACCCTTGTGAATAAATAAGAATTCTATCATGTCTTGTAAAAGTGTTGTGAAGTGTGGTAACCCACTTTCACACTTTTCTAGGACCTTTTTATTATAATTCATCTAAATAACCTATTTTTATCACTTACCAAGCCTTATTTCAAAGAGTTCTAAAATGTTGTAACAAATTTTCATCTTTTCTAGGCTTGTCATCAATAATTTGACCCTTTCTTATGTTTAAATGACCCTTTAATACATTTATAGGACATACTTCAGTGTGTTTCAAAGAATAATACCGTTAAACATCATTTAATGCACTTTAATTCCTGATACCCGTTAAAAATTCCCTTGGGGGGACCAAGTCGCCAATAGGGGAAACTTAGTCCCACTTGGCTCAAAAATCAAAATTATTTCAAAATTCTAGTGGGATATTATTTTCTAGGCCTTGAGGTTAGCCTGTGATGTGGTATTTTTTGGAAATTTTTTATAATCATGTATAAATATAGGGTTTTCCTTTCATTTTCATGCCCATTCATTCACCCACTTATTCATTCATCTAATTATTCAAGCAATTATCAAGCAATCACTTTGGCATTATCAAGTCTACATCCATTTGAACTTCTACTTGCATATCTTCAGATTTCTACTTCAAGGATTTGGTGAGTTCTAGCATTGCATGTTGTTCATTCATCATTCTCTTTTCATTTCATTTCATTTTCAAGGGTTTAATTACCAAACCGAGGTTTGACTAACGAAAAACCCTTTTCCCCTCTTTGCATGTGTGTTTTGTAGGTCTTGTATGTATATTTTTCAAAGAGAAAGGTGTTAAAATGTGTCATCAATCCATCAAAGTCTTTCAAAGTCAACAAAACCCTAAAAGAAGCTTGAAGATCACCTACGGACTAGATTCTACATATTCAGATTCAGAAACCTGTCAGGAACTGAAGTGCGGACCAAGAGCTACAAATTGCATCTTTGAAATTATTGAAAGATAAAGGTGGAATAAGTCACCATTAGTGAAAAATTACTCCCACTACTAGGCCTAAAAAGTATATTCTATAGTTTTGGATAACCTTTTCGTTGAAAACTGTTCTAACAGAATTTCCTTGAAATAGGACTAAGTCGCCCAACTTGGCATAAGTGTCCTAGTTGGATTCAATAGTGGTTTTTGTAGGATTCCAAAGCCTCTCTGCATCACATTCTAGCTTCCAGGTGCACCTCTCCAGTCTCACTTATATCTGTTACAATTTGTTTGCATTTTTAGTTCATCTTGTATATCACATTGTGTTTTCAAACATCTTGCATTTCATTAGTTTTGCATTAATAATTCATCTCGTTCATCAGTTATTTGCATCTAGGTCATTCTATTTAGACATATATCAATCATATTAGCATTATTCTTGAGTGAACCCCATATATTTTTGGGATACCTTTCTCCTTTTAGGTGCAAAACCCTAGAAGTGTAAGTGAGTGCCTATCCCCAAAAAATTATAGTTCATTCCTTTATTTTGCAACAAAGAAATCTCTTTCTTAGTAAAAGGTGTCATACTTATACAAGACTCTCTAGATTGCAATATTCTCTCCTTGAGGGGAGGTGTAAAATCTAGCAAACTCGAATCATTAGTGTTTTGCATGATGACATTGATATTAAGTGAAGATTTATCTATTTCTTTTGTTTCTTTCATAGGATAATAGTCAAGACCACTAGTGCCTATTAGTTCAAGATGTACTAATGTTAAAGTTGGCTTAGAAGGGTGTTTTTTAAGAGTTTTGATATTGATTTAAGGCTTATTTTTTTCTTTTGAGGGACAATAACCAAGACCATTAGTCATTTCTCATGTGTTAGGCTCTATAGGGACACAAATACCTTGTTCTCTAGCACCACATCCTTTTCCGCTATATCCAAGTTCTTTCATAAGTTCATAACCTTTTCCATAAATATTTTCATTTATTTTGGATTTTGTGGTTGTTCATAATCAACTTCATCAAAGTTTTTTGTATGATTTTCTTCTTATTCTAAAGTGGTTGAGGTGCATACTTTCGAAGGGTCTTCCAAATTTTATGTTGAAATTACCACTTTTTCTTTTCCCTTGTCAGAATCTTTTGTTATGATCTTGTATTCTCCCATGAATGTTGGTGTGAAATGTAAGGAACCCCAATCATCTTCTAATAGCTTCATGACTTTCTCAATATGTTATTCTTTTTCTTTTTGTTGCACAAGTTCGACTTGTATACTTGGTGTCAATGTTTTTGAAGGACACTCCTTATCTTTCTCAAGTTGTAAAACACTATAAGGCTCATGATCAGTGTCAAGTGTGTACACTTTGTTGTTGTAGAAATACTTCATTTTATGATGTTAGAGTAGAAGGCACCATATTCATCTCATTAATCCATGTCCTACTAAAATAAGATTATATGAAAGATCATGAGTCATAACATGGATCAGGGTTTGTAATGTTACCTTCCCAACTATAATAGGTAATGTGATTATACCAAGAGGTCATTTTCCCACATTATCCAACCCACTAATAGATAAAGAAAGTTTGTATTTGGATTTTGTCTGCTTAAATCTTGTCCAAAAGGTTTATGCTACGCATGTTAAGGGTTGATCCATTGTCAACAAAGGTTATTTTTATCCCAATCCTATTATATATAGCTATTATCATGAAAGCTTCATTATTTTTTTGAACTTCTAGCGAAGGTAACTCATCAAGTGATGGAAAGGAATGTCTAAGTTGACTGAAGTTATAGCTTGAATTTGGGTTGGAACATCATTTGATTACACATTAGGGGGGAGGAACTTGTTGTAAGGGACTTTGAATCATGTTATGATAATAAGGGGAGGCTTGAATTAGGTCCCATAGTGATATCTTAGCAGGAGTGTTCTTAAGTTGTTCAACAAGATCATACTCCTTTCCACTTTGTAAAGGAAAATGGGGAGGACTAGGCAAGATAGGGTTAGGAAATGGGAGGGCTTTGAAGGTGTTTTTCTTGGTTGCAAATTATTTCTAGTATTATATGTATGAGCAACGGTGTTATAGTTTGATTTTTGTGAAACATTATTCTTAGGTGGTTTGAGGATGAGGACAGGTTTGCGTTTGAGTTTTTTGTCATTTTGTGGGTGGATAGAGGGTAAGTTGAGGCTTGGGTGGTCAATAATTAAAGGATTTTTAGGAGGTCTAAGAATTAAAGGACTCAAGGGATTTCTAATGTTTAGAACCTTAACACACTTATAAATCCTTATTTTCATAATCTCTTGGTGGAGGGGAATCTAATGTTACCTCATCATCTTCATCTAAGGAAGCCACATTACTATTATTTGAAAGACATGCATTAGTTCCATCATTCTCTTGCACCATGATATCTACACTAGTAGGAGAATTTTTAGGAGAGCTATACACTAGATGTTCATGACATTCCAAGGTTGCTTCTTCTAAAATGACTTCACCACAACTAAAGGAGTTGTCAATGGTTGTATTTTCTTGCTTATCAATGATGAAATTCTCTTGTTTAATAATGTTTTTCATAGGGGGAGAGAGAAACATAAGATTCTCATGACTCTCATTGGTTTGATTTGTTAACACCAAAATATCTTCTTTACAACTAGGAGAGATACTAGGAAAAGAACAAATGTGATTGTCATGTTTATCTACAATTTCATCCTCTTTCACTAAAACATTTTCACAAGTAGGGGATGAATGGAAACTAGGTTAGGTGATGTTTAGAAATGTGTCTATGATCTCATTCTCTTGTGCTATAATGTCTTCCCAAGGGAGATGAGGAGAAGGAAAAAAAAAAATTTCATGATTATCAATGATTGCATCTTCTTTCACCAAGATACCTTCATTACTAATAGGAGAGATATCAAGAGAAAAAAAATGTGATTACCATGATTGTCTATTCTTGCATCTTATTTTATCACATCATTCCCACAAATAGGCTAGATAGGAGGGGGTCTATATTTAATTGGAAAGCATCAAAATTTTCACTTTATTTCACTAAGAGACTCTCATAACTAGGAAATGTATTGAATGAATGACTAACATGCTTATTAATGAACATTTTCTTTGCAAACTTGGAAAATATGGATAGTAACATTTGTGAAAAGTAATCTATAGAAACTCAAAATTGAAATAGACTTAAAATGCAACACAATGACCTAGAATGAAATGTGTAAATGCAATTTTGAAATTAAGCAATGTAAAAAATTAATCAAATTAAGCTAGATCTAATGAAATGAATGAAACAAAAACTCAACAAACTGAAATAGATATATGATAACAACAAACAAAAGAACATAAATAAATTTTTTAGTGCTATAAAAGGAAGTTTTAGGTTTGATCTAGGAAAAAATTGCCTAGATGGGAAAATGAGTCCTAGTTAGGGTTTTTTGAAAGTTCAAATAGTGAAAAATAAACATCACAAAATTCCTAGAAATCTAGGAAAAACACCTATACAAGGAATAACATTCCCAGATGGGAAAATGAGTCCCATTTAGGGTTTTTACACCAAATTCAAAAAAATTTGAGTTGTGTTTAAGGTTTCTAGTTTGTATTTCACCTTGAATGTGTGCAATTACAAATTTTCAATGAGTTTGAATGATCCACGATGAAAAAATGCAACCTATATGCACTTTTCACTAATGGGTATGTGTGGGATCATCATGGAAAAAATAGGCCCTTAAGTGGTGATAAAATTCAGAAAAATCAGAGTTAGAAAACTTGACATAAAAATTTGAATAAGTTATCTATATTATTTCAAAATATGTAAGAAAAGAATCTGTAGCAAATTAAATGTAGTTTCTAAATTACTAGGTTTATTTTAAAAAAAAAATCTATTTGGTGAAAATTTGAAATTTCAGTGTAGTAGCACTTAAATTTTAGGGAAAAAATAAGAAGTAGGTGGTTGTCTGACCACCCTAACCGCAATAAAATGATAATATTTTTATAATATTTTAGATATAAGTAGAGGAATCATGTCCCAATGTGATGCATATTTTTTTGTAAATTTTTTCCAAGTAAATAATTAATTATGATTTTTTTTATTACAACTTTTAAAAAATATAAAAACTCATATGTCTGACCACCTTAACTTTGTCAAAACTTCATGAAGTTCATTTTTTTTACTCCTATAGTATGTGAAGCATAAAATGTGATGCATGCTTCGAATTCAAAAAATGTTATACTGTTTGAAAACTATAAAAAAAATTCAATTACCTTATCAATTAGGACTTTAGTCATAATTCAAATAGAAAATGAACAAAAATTATTTATTAAATTCAAAGTAAAGCATAATTTATATTGGTAGAAAGTTGAGAATCCCCTTTAAAAACCTTTTTCATTTCATCAATTTTTGGTAAAGAAAAGTGGTCAGCCACATACCCTACACATACCCATCATATCGCCATTTTTTGGCCCATCATGATCTTGCACATACCCTAATGCAATGTGTAGAAGTACTAAATATAAATTAAATAATGCAAGATCTAATGTAGAGCTAATGTAAGCTAGATCTAGGACTACGATGCTCTCCAAATCAGAAATAAAGGTGTCCAAAGGTTGGGTTCACCAAAATGAACACAAGGAAATGTGGTGCTCTACCTTTTAGGAGATGGAACACCAAAGAGGTGGCAATCCTCTTCCTATTTCACTCTTAGTTCATTCAAGGAAACCCTAGAGATCTCAACCTAATGATTGAATTAGGAGAAGATATTGCTACAAGGTCTTCTTGGGTGTGATTAACAAAGGGGGGTTCGCCACTAATAAAATTCTTAGAAAGAAGGAAATACAAGTGACATGCAAATCTAGCTATGTAACCTAGAAAATAAAACTCAAAACTAGAATAATAAATTGACAATGGATAGAGGGACACCTGGAAAAATGGAGATGCATCTGAGATAAGGGTTGTAATCTCAAAATTATGAATTTTGATGCATATTGGGACTCATATGCTAGGCTGGGTGATTTACTCCTAATTTAGGGTTTTGGACTGAATTTGGAATCTACAACTGGTAAACTAGGATCTACAGAAAATAACTAAAAAGTGTTATACTAGGACTCATATGCCCAAAGTGGCAATTTAGTCCTATTATTAGGGTTTTTCCAAAACTCTAGTATCCTTTGGTGATATTTGGTAGCTTCTCTCCTTTCCAATCTCTAAGTTTGAAAGCTTGAATTCTGACTTGTAGGTGACTTTCCGTGAAGATGATAACTTCTTGACAACTTTGACAACTTTCTTCAATCTAGCAACTTTGTCTTCAAAGGATCTTCAAACCTCAAAACACCTAGATCTATAATTTTAGACACTAAAAATTATCCTAGGCTTACGATTTCTAAATTCCCCATCATTTCCCTTTTCATTCTTCATAATTAAATAATTTTTAATTATTTAATTATTTTCTAAAGTCATAATTCTTCTATTAATTAAATAATTTTAATTATTTGATTAATTCATTTTCTATCTTTATTCCTCCCTGATTAATTAAATAAATTCTTATTTATTTAATTTTTATCCACCTTCCACTATAATTAAATAATTAAATAATTATTTAATTATTCATTAGTCTTTTCTCTCATAAATTAAATAAATTTTATTTATTTAAGTTGGTCCACTCTTGAATTTTGAATTAAATCATTACTTAATTCAAAATGATTGCTTTTGTAACATTCCTCTATAATTAAATAATATCTTTATTATTTAATTATTCATTGGCCACCTAAATTAAATAATTTTTATTATTTAATTTCTCCTATCACCTCTTTGTATGTGCCAATTTTATCTTCCACATCAAATCTTATCTCTTGACATCTCATTCAATTTTATCCCTTGATTGAATTATCTCATAATTCAATCTCAACCCTTCATTTCTTGTCATTGCCCTAATTTTGACCTAACCCTAGTCCATACTACAACTTTCAATTTTGGCCATTGATTAAAACATCTTATTGACATTCAATCTCATCTGTCCATTCAAAATGACATTTTCTATAAAATGTCATTTTCCTCTCATTTTTTACAAGAAAGAGGCATTTTGGATTTTAGACATAAGGAGGCATTGGATTTTAGACATTAGACATCGCAACATTTGTCATCTTACTTCATTTAGTCTTGACATATTTAGGCATAGGCATTTCACTCATATTGTCTTAGGCATTTAGGCATTGATCAAATCCTTCAAAGCTTGGTGTAGGACTTGGACTTTTATTTCAGATTGCTCGCATGATGAATCTGAGGGCAACACATCAACCAACAAGCTAGAAGGTGTTACAAAAGTGAATCATGGAGGTCTTGGCGGTTTTCTAGTATAATCATTCTTTTGTTTACTTCCATTGTATTTTGTAATTGCTTTGGGTTTATTGTCTTCATTGATTTGCTAACTTTGAATCTAATCCTAAATTTACCCTTAGTTACATTAGTGAACCTAACATATTTTAACACATTTTGAGAAATCTTGGAGTTGGATTCTTTTGTTGCAGGTTTTGTTTGCTTTTTGTTGCAGGTTTGACATCATTGTGGATAAAGCCCTAATTTCCAAATATTTGACTATAACTTTCAAATGGCTACATATTTTCTAACAAAATATTTTCTACATATTGGGGATAATGTCAGAGGCTTTCATTCCAAAAATAATATTTTTTGGATCAGTTTTATTTTTTTATAATTTTTTTTCTGTTTTTCATGAAAAATTAATTTTGAGAGAAAATTATCAAAAATTTTAGATATTTTTACATTTCTGGAAATATCTCTAAATTTTAATAGGGGTCTATTCTTTATATTTTAAATTTGGATGTGAAATTATTAGTCAAATAACATATCTTTTAAAATTAGGGTTTCGCAATTAGTTGCTTATATCTCATGCACGGTTGTAGAAATGATCACAACTTTTTTTTATTGATTTGGGATGACATCAGATGACTCCATTCCAAAAATCAAAAATTTGGGAGCTGTTTTGTATTTTTTATAATTTTTTTATGATTTTTCATAAAAAATTAATTTTAGGTACAAAACAAAAAATATTTCTAATTTATTTACATTTTTGGAAACCTCTTGAGATTTTAGACATTCTTTATTGTCTATGTTTTTCATTTTACTATCAAAAAAATTTCTAAAAATCATATTTGTCTTGACTAGCTAACCCTCTAATAGCAGTGATCAATTATCTTGTTAGGTTTTGTTGTTGGTTTTGTGCGTGTGCAGAAAATAAACACTTCAAAGAACACATTGGATCAAGTGGAAAAAATGATGCATCTAACTATTTTTGCAGATCGATAGTCAAAGACATATTCAAACTATTGACATGTGGTTTTGTACCTACATTTGTCAAAGATTTATCTCTCAAACCACTTGTTTGCATTTTTTAATTTAGGAACATTTCCTTTGGTGCTCTAAAATGAATTTTGTTTGCAAGTGTCTGATTGTGTTTACAAAATGGTAGGTGAGTATGCTCTCACCTTCTAAAAACTTGGTGATCAGAAAATCAGACCCATTTTTATTTGTTTTTAACCCCACGACTTAGTATATCAGAGTATCCTCTCCCCTTGCACTTTCAGGTGATCTTGGGTGCAAGAGAAATGGTTACTAACTCTATAAATTAGGCCTGCCTGGGGATTTCATCACCCCAATGCAACTCAAACCAGAAATGGAGCTAAAGTCAAGCTACCCCCGACCGGTATACAAATGTGAATCTTAAGGAAAAACCTAAGATTACGAGTTTGGATGTGTCATACGGATAGAGTAGTACTCCCATAAACCCTGTTGAGCTTAACCTCTTAAGACTGGAGTGCCACCTAATTGGTGATTAATCTCTTGCCCCATGTATGGCCACTCGAACGGGGGTTCCAAACTAAACACCTTTGTGTAGTAGGCCAAAAACCTTCTATTTGCTAGCATAGCACCGGTCAGTGTGAAGGCATCCACACTTTTGTAGTCTGTAGTAGAGGTGATCAATCTGCCATGGGAGTTACATGGGGGTTGGAAGCTTGGTTGGCCTGAAAAGAGAGTGCACTGTAAGGGGGAGCCTGTGTAGCCAAGCTTCTGAATTCACATGCTATAGATATGCAGTTGGGGAAACCCACGTGGAATCTAGCGAATATTGTCCTAGCCTAACCTACGATTGTACTTGTCTTATGTGCACTTGCTTACATTCAAAACATTGTGCTTTTCAAGTGCTTTCTAGATTTTCAAACAATATACAAAACATTCACAAATCTGGACACAAACAATTGACCTTAGACAACTCAGACTTTTCAACAAAACATCAAAAAAAATCTCAGTTCTCATTTTGAACTTAGACTTTGCATTGTCCATCATTGTCCTCATTTGACATCTAGACTTGGCACTGGTCATTTTCCTTAGTCAACATCTTCATTGTCACCTTGGCATTTGGTAACCTTTCTTGACAAGTTTATCACCTTGCATCAATCTTTTCCTTAGACAAATGTTATCATCACCTAGTCATCCTAGTCGACATTTAAGGAAACATAGTCTTGCATTTTCATCCTTATCAAAAATCCAAAAAACATAGGTTGTCATTGTAAGCGGTAGCAGGGGAAAAATGAACTAAACTATGCATCTACGCTTCTAAATAAGATAATTGCATCTAAGATTAAGAAATTTAAATGAAATTAAACTACAAAATCTATAGAAATCTATCCTATTGCTCTCTAACTCTAAAGACTTCTCTAATTTACTTAGCTCTCAGATTTGTAAGCTAATTAAACTATTAAAATGACACTTAGAGAATGAGAAATGAATTATTCTACTCTAATATGATCTAAATGTGTAAATTCTATTCTAATAGTAGCCATGACTGCAAATGCTAGATGCTTGATTGCTGCTTGATGGATGCTGGATGAATGCTTGAATGCTGGATGGTTTGGATGCTTGAATGCTTTGGAAACCTGCAGAGTAAGATTGCATAAATTGGGATCATTTTCTTGTAGCCCAAGAGTTGTATTTATAGCTTTCATGGCAGCACAATTGCACAGGAAACCAGGATGAGGGGCTGTGATTTCCTCTGGAGAATCCAAAGGCATGGGATGAGAAGAAGGAGCTGATCATGGAGAATGGTTTCTCCCCATGAAAACACCAGGCAAGATAAGAGGGAAGGTGGGTGGAAGGTTGTTGAGAGAACTTCCTGCAAATTTTCCCTGAAGCTTTTCCCATGAATGGCAGTGCCATTAATTTGATTGGTGAGAAATAAATATTTATTGGTGAGTGAATAGTGCAAATTTTATGCATAAATTTAAATATTTTTAATTTATTTAAATTTAGCAAAAAAGGGGGAATAAATAATTTAACAAATCAAACTATAGGGTTTGTTTTATTAAATAAAAAGGAGAATGATAATTAAATAAAAGATTTTTAGCAATCTTTATTTAATTAAGAAGAAATGTGATTTTAAATAACACAATTTATTTAAATTGTGTATTTAATTTTAAGATAGAAGAAATAATGATAACAATTAAATAAAACAAAGTTTTTAATTTTGTTTATTTATTTAAGAGAGAAATAATATGATGAAAATGATAATAATTAAATAAAACAAAGTTTTTGATTTTGTTTATTTAATTTAGGAGAGAAAAATAAAAGAATTAATAAATGAACTTAATATAAATAAATATTTCTATTTATTTACTAAGTAGAAGAATTTAAGATTAATTAATCAAATAAGTTGTATTCAATTAATTAGATTCTCCAGACCATTTTTAGGTGTCTACATTTTGCCCCTCTTTGAAGTGATGTGTTTACGCAGTGCTTCAAAGAATGATTTTGCTTCAGCTACCAGTATTGACGAAAGATTTTAAAGCATGCCCCAGACTTGCCCCAGATGATGAATTCCGAAATGATAGTGATATATGCCCCCTCGGGAGATAAATTGATGAATTTTGGATTTTTTCAAGAATTTTGAATTTTTATGATGGTTTGATGATGAATTGATGAAGAAACAATTTATCTCCTGACAAGATTGTCAAAAATGGCCTTGTGATTGATAAGAATTAATTCCTCAGAAGGAAAATAAATAAATCCCATAAAATCCCCCAAAAATAGCCTATAAATGCTCCAAAGGTCATTTTCAAAAGTCATTTGTGCATTGAACTTTTACAATCTTTGTGATAGAGACCCTTTAGAGTATTCAGAGCTAGGATGCCGATCCCATACCACACCCACCGACTCGAGCGTGTGCGCCGTCATCAGCATCCGGCCGACTATGGACCTCCGGTATGTACCCCAACTCGTCCTCGTAATTTGTGCCTATATTTTTATGTGTATTTGAATGTTTTTAGAGTTTTAGCGCGTGGTGAACGCGGTGTAGCGCGCCCGTGATTTTTTGTAGCGCGTCATAGTTTTAGCGCGTTCGGTCAATAGCGTAGCGCGTCCAGTAAGTTTTGTAGCGCGTCAGAAGTTTTAGCGCGTAGGGTCAGTTTTGCAGCGCACTAGTGAAATTTTGTAGCGCACGCAGAAATTTGAGCGCGTAGGGTCAGATCTGTAGCGCGCCTGACGAATTTTGTAGCGCACCAGAAATTTTAGCACATTAGGTTGATTTTGTAGTGCTTTTGGTATAGATTGATGTAATCATTGTGCGTTTTGATTTTCGTCGATTTGTTTTTGATTCCATCTATTTTAGTTTGATCTTGACTAAAATATATGGGAAACGATCTCATGATGAGCGAGATCTATTGAGTGATAATAATTACCCTCATGATAGGCGAGGAATAATTATGCATTCTGAATGATTGAACCCAATTAATAGATGAGGGATCCTTGATGTTTTGATAGGTTGATAGGAAAAAGCACAATTTTCAAAAATTTGATGATCTTTTGATATTCTGATTAAAATGTTTTGTTTTGCATGAGTACAGGAGCAGTTAGATGTTATCCAGGTGCGAGAGCAGTTCCCCTGGCCCTTTGATATGATACCGAGACTATCACCTGATGAGAGACAGCATATTGCTGCTTGTGGTTTGGCGACTTTACTTGACATGCCCCATATTAGACTCAATAGGGGTCTATTGACAGCTTTGGCAGAGCGGTGGCATAGTGACCACAACACCTTTCACTTACCTACTGGCGAGATGACCGTGACGCCAGAGGATGTATGGCGTATTATTCGTATTCCCTTTGTTGGAGAGATTGTGGTTCATGATTCAGAGGAGGTTGGTGGTGTAGAGGCCATGCAGAGAGTCTTTCAGGATCTCCACATTGCAGGAGAGTGGCTCCCATGGATAGATATATATGAGGCTTATGCTCCACTCCCTTCAGTGTTGGCTGGCTTTATTGGTGGATTCCTCTGTCCTGATAAGAGGTCAAAGGGTCTATCACTTGGATGGGGTCAGGTGTTAGAGGGTCTCGTGGTCCATAGGACGAGATATGCATGGGGCATGTGCATGCTTGCCCAGTTATATCATGACTTGCATTGGATTGTTTATCTCGGCGGCAGTAGTCTATCAGCAGGAGCTACCTTTCTCTAGGTATGGGCATGGGAGCATATTGTTGTTACGCGTCCCATTCCAGTGTTGGCCAGACCAGCGACGAGGCCATATGTATTTCAATATAGAGGTAGGCCTACCCAGCATATGATGGATAAGCTTGAGTATTGGAGGCGTATTGTTGATGATATTGAGGTAGTGACCTGGCGTCCGTACTTAGATTGTGATGCCTGGGACGATGATGATATTGAGTTGGGGTTCTTGTCCGATTCGATGTATTTGATCGGGAAGAGCCCCAGGGTCTTGGAGCGATTCCTGTTTCGTCGTGTGTACAGGCAAGTATGGCATTGTGTAGTGCATGCCATTGGGTGTAGCACATTATGGCCGACGTCAGATAGATGTTCCTGATTGGGGTCCCAGCTTGCCTTACGGGGCACTTGTTGAGGGTTACCGTGCTTTACAGCCATCAGCATGGGATGTTCGGCGGGATATTGTCGAGGCGCCCATTACTCCTGAGTATGGAGAGTATTTGGCTCTACACCCTCCTCCACGGATCACTATTCCAGATGAGCCAGCACCTGTACCAGCGGCAGCACCAGCAGTAGCACCAGCAGCACCAGCAGGGGGTGTTCAGGTTGGTCAGCGACAGGGGAGAGAGGAGGATGTTGATGTGGATGTGGAGAGCAGCTCGGAGATCGATAGTGATGAGAGCTCCGATAGTAGTGATGATAGTAGTGCTGATGATGGTGGAGATGGGGGGAGACTGAGTGTAGCAGGTACATCAGAGCCATCCTCCAGTGCGCCTCGTAAGAGGCAGGCTGTTACTTCTTCATCGGCAGATCCCTTAGAGATGGCAGGTTTACAGGTGCAGGTGCAGACATTGCAGGGTCAGCTAGCACAGGTGCAGGGGTTATTAGCATAGACGCAGGCTCAGACGCAGGCATAGCTGGCTACCGCACAGACTCAGATTACATCTCTGATTAGTGAGAGAGATGGTGCATTACAGGCAGCAGCGACCGCACAGGCTCAGGTGACAGGATTACAAGCACAGTTGTCCACTGCCCAGGCACAGATCATAGCCTTGACTGCAGAGCGAGATACCATTAAACGGACAGTAGAGACAGCACAGGCGACCACAGAGAGGTTACAGAGAGTGGCAGATGGGACTTCTGTAGCGGATTATATGCGAGAGGCCATGCGGGCAGGTGCTGAGATTGAGTTCTACCAGAGCCGGTACCATGAGTTTTGCCCCCCAGAGCAGAGAGTCAGCTATGCTCAGTCGCGCTCAGAGAGGACTCGATCGAAGACAGTGAGCAGAGGTGTGACACAGCCTCTTCCGAGAGATCTGAGAGATCCTGGGACGTATGGTGGTGGTACCGATATTGGTGCTAGACCTGCTCCTTCTGGTGGGAGTACTACTTGAGATTATATGTGTACCCATTGAGAGATTGATACAACCATTTTTGACTTGATGTTATTTTCATTCTTTTTCAGACTTCATTGTATACTTGACACTTGATGAGATATATATGTGCAGCGGTTCGATTGATCTATGACATGATTTTACATGTTTTATGTGATGGATGCATTGATTTTATGATGTATTCATTGATTTTATGGTTTATTGACGTGATGGATGTATGGATTTTATGATGTATTGATGTGATGGATGTAGTAATGATGGTGTGAAATGATATTGATGATGTATTTCTTTTCTTAATGAGATGTAATGTATGATAGATAAAATGTGATGTTAATGAATGATGTATGGAAATGCAAATGAATGTTGAATAAATGAAATGTAATGATGAATGTAAATGTAAATGAAATGTAATGGTAAATGCAAATTTTATATGGAAATGTAATGGTAAATGTAAATGGATGATGGATGGAAATGTAAGATGTATGGAAATGTAAGTGAAAGAGATGGATGATAAATGTAAATGAAATGTAATGGTAAATGCAAATTTTATATGGAAATGTAATGATATATGGATAAACAAAATGTAATGGTAAATGTAAATGTAAGATGTATGGAAATGTAAGTGATAGATATGAATGATAAATGTAATGATGTATGTAAATGCAATGATGTATAATGATGGAAACATGATGATGTAAATGGAATGATAAATGAATGAATTGCAAATGTAATGATAGATGAGTAGATGAAGTTTAATGAATGGTGAAATGTAAATATAAATAGATGATATAAGAATGATATGTAAATGAAATGATGTATGGATGTATCAATGTATCTAATGAAATGAAAATGAATGATGAGATGTTTATTGTGAATTTATGATGAGATGAAGAGATGATCCTATATGCATGCCGTGTATGAAAATTGTATGTGTCGAGTATACTCAGTCTTTAAAAGAAAAGATGACATCATTTGTGAATGAATCATTGTAACTTGTGCCACTAGTACTCTGCAGATGTATTATTATGAATGCAATCTATGTTAACCATGCAAATGACTATTTTATTAATGCAAATCTAAGTGTCATTTCAATAATCATTTTATTCTGCTTTGTATCATCACTGAGATTTATTTTAAAATGTTGAAAGCGAATACAAGCATCATGGTATAAGATAGACCAATGATGACCCGAGTATTTCTTTCATGATTTTTGATATTGCAAGCGAACACAAGCATCATGGTATAAGATAGACCAATGATGACCTGAGCATTTCTTGCGCAAAAAAACAAGAATTAATCATTTTCTTAAGTGAAGTTGAATGTCATCCATGATACTTGGTAGAGCACTTCCCGCGACCATTCACAAAATAATAATGATTAACTCACAAAACAGTAAACAAAGAAAAGGTATCATTCTTCTTCCTTACTTCTCTAGTTCAATACATCATTGAGTAGCTCCAAAGAAATGATAATCAAATGATAAAATGAAGAGCACAACAATTCAAATTCTACTTAATGTATTTTCAAATCATTATTCAGATTAGATCATCAGTGTTGAGATGTGTGTGCTGATGTGTGCATGATATTCCCAAACGTTTTTCTAAAAGACCTATCCTAGGGGTCTCGGGGACTAATCAAAGATTAGTCTTGCCCTACGTTATACACACAGAGACCACATAGTTCGACTGACACAGACTCCATTTTGACTGATGTAGACTCTATTTTTGTGTTTTTGATTTTCTGATGTTTTTTTGGATTTTGGATTTTCTGATGTTTTTGGATTTTGGATTTTGTGATGTTTTTGGATTTTGGATTTTCTGATGTTTTTGGATTTTGAATTTTGTGATGTTTTTGGATTTTGGATTTTTTGATGTTTTTGGATTTTGATGTATTGCCACTTGATGTTGTCATGTTTGACTGCCCTTACATGCAAGCTGAAAGTCTACTTGTACTAGATAACACTAGGATGTTGCCCCCAAGCTAGGGTAAAACATGGTATCTCTGCTATGATATGGATAGCGAGAATCTCAACTGATAGATGGAGATGATATGAAAGGAAACAATCGTAACAACACTGTACCCAGTAGATAGAGGAGTTTGGTGAAAATCACAAGTAACGCCTGTTTGCCAGGTTTTCATCACTTGTTATTATTGTGTCCTCTTCCATTTTCTTTTGTATTATTATTATTTTTTTTATTTTTTTTTATTTTTTTTTAAATTTTTTTGTCTTTTTCTCTTTTCTGTCATCATGACGCCTGTTTGCCAGGTTTTCATCAAGACAACTTTATTGACCGTGCACTAGATATCCTCAAGTGTAGAATCGCCTGAGATGAATGCTATTCATGGGCTCCTCCAACATGTCTCCTTCTGGTGTAGATAGTCAGTATGCTCCTGATCCATAGACTGATATGATGACATAAGGTCCTATCCAGTTAGGTTCAAACTTTCCTTTCTTTTCTCTGTCTGCTTGATTTCTAGGGTTTTCCCGTAGGACCAAGTCTCCGATCTGGAAGACTCTAGGCTTAACCCTATGATTATAGTTCCTAGACATCCTTTGTTGATAGGCTGTTAAATGATTGATAGCTTGTTGTCGACGTTCATCAAGTAGCTCTAATTCCTGAAGTCTAGAGATCCTATAATCTTCATCTGAAATGAGTCCCTTTAGTGAAACACGAAGAGATGGAATTTCTACCTCAATAGGTAGTATTGCTTCTGATCCATAGACAAGAGCATATGGTGTAGCTCCTGTTGGTGTTCTGATGCTAGTCCTGTAAGCCCAAAGAGCAGGGTTAAGCTGAACGTGCCAATCACGTCCCACTTCATTTACAGTCTTCTTGAGAATCTTTAGGATTGTTTTGTTTGAAGCTTCTGCCTGCCCATTACCTTGAGGGTAATACGGGGTTGAAAAGCGATGTTGGATGTGGAACTTTTCACACAGCTCTTGGACGTCTTGGTTTTTGAAAGGCCTGCCATTATCTGTGATGATTGACTGGGGTATCCCATATCTACAAATGAGATAATTAAGAATGAAAGATGATATTTGCTTTCCAGTGATTGTGGTTAAGGGAACTGCCTCCACCCATTTTGTAAAATATTCAGTTGCTGTGATAATGAACTTGTGTCCATTAGATGAAGATGGGTGAATTTTCCCTACCAGGTCTAATCCCCACTAACAGAAAGGCCATGTAGTTGCAAATGGATGCAGCTCCTGTGCTGGTGCATGTATAAGATTGCCATGGATTTGGCATTTTGAACATCTTTTAACAAACTGATAAGATTCTTGCTCCATGTGTGGCCAGTAATACCCCAAACGAAGGAGTTTCTTGGCTAAAGATAATCCACTTGAATGTGTACCACAAATTCCTTCATGGACCTCGTGTAAAGCGGAAGCAGATTCATCATGTTCTAAACCACGTAGAAGAGTACCATCTAGGCCTCGACGGTAAAGGGTGTCAGCAATAATGGTATGTTTGGCGGATTGGCGTATGAAGTTGCACTTTTGGTTGCGAGAAAGATCTGGCGGTAAGATATTATCTTTCAGATAAGTATAAATGTCTCCATAAATGGAAGATTGGGCACTATCCAAAAGGCTTATGGTTTAGGATTTGGGATTTGCGTATGCAGGATTTGATACTTGTTCTACAATAAATCGATAACGATCTTGCATTTCAGGCATTTGTAGAAGAGATGCTATTGTGGACATGGCATCTGCTGCTTTGTTTTCTGATCTTGGTATCTGCTCAAATTTGATTTCTATGAAGTATTTTCTTAGGTCATCCACCAGCCTCTTGTACAAAATTAGTGTGTCATCCTTAGTTTGGTAATCATTGTTGACTTGGTAGATGATTAACTGGGAGTCTCCATACACCTGTAGTTCTATGATTTTCCATTCAATAGCCACTTTAATTCAAAGGATCAAAGCTTCATATTCTGCCACATTGTTAGTGCAATGGAAGGTAAGCCTGTATGATC
>VDFB02043690.1:0-17884 GCA_007258455.2 Sequoia sempervirens
CAAAAAACCACTTTTTGTTGTCTGTGGAGGGCAGGTCCGCCCTTGGAGAGGGTTAGGTCCACCTGTGGAGGGCGGGTCCGCTTGTCTGTTAGGTCGAGTCCACCCCTCTATGACCCTATACCTGCAAAAAGTCAAAAAATAGAAAACGTGAAAGCAAGAGACCTGTTTGTGGGTCCCATCGGGCGTGCTAGAAATGTGATAGGTTGAATTTGAGTGGTAGAAAATGAGCAGCAAACAAAGTAATGCAAAATAACACTAAAACAACCTACACCTCAAGATTAGCCTAGTTGGAATCAACACAAAACAAAAACAACAAATGAAACCTTTTACCTTGTGTCAAATCGATCCTTTGGTTGGCCCTTCAATCTTTGATGTTGTGTGCTCCTTGGATGGCAAAATGCAAGCTAGATGATAATATGATAATGGATGCAAGTGAGTGCAAGCATGAAAATGGCTAAGTATGGATTCTAGGAAAATTTGCAAGAGTTTCGCTACAATGCATGATCTCCCAAAATGAAAAAAAAAAGGGGGTATTTATAGAGAGATTTTGGAAATCTCTAGGGAGATGGATGGTCAAGATTGAGCCACCAAGATCAAGATGTAGGGCTAGGGTGAGTTGAAAACTCACAAGCCCTCACATCTTGACATGTGGCATGTGATACGGCTTAAAAGGGATGATGTGTACATGAGGTGGAGAGATAGTACATGACATGGAGAGGGTACATAGTACCTTGGGATTGGGACAAGATCTCCTCATAAAGGAGGTACTTGTCCCATGTGGGTGAGAAAACAAGTGGGGAATTAAAAATTTCTCAAATATTCTCATGGGGAAGAGAGAAGGAATTTAAAATTCCCTTAAATGCATTAGGGAATTAAATGTGAATTAAAAATTCACATGGGAATGGAGATGCCTTGTTCAAAAAAAGAAAGTTTTTAATGAAGTTGACTAAGGACACATTCCATAAATGATATGGGGATTAGGGATGACCTAATTGGATGATTAAGGTTGTGCAAGTACTTGATTAGACTAATTAAGGACTCATTAGAGGCAAGTGGGAAATTATGGAGGATGGGACCCTAATGATGATTAGGGGTGCACACATCTTAATCATAAATTAATTATGACTAAGAAAGAGGGTTAGACTGCTAAGAGGGATTAGAGGCCAACTTGCAAAAGTTGGAGGATGTGACAATGAGAGAGAAAATAGAGAATTTTAAAAATAAATTTAAAATTCCAAAAGATAATATGACTAAATTAAATAAAGTGGTACATTTATTTAATTTAGAGAGGAAATAGGGGAAAAGTATTTATTGAATTAAATACTTTAGAAAATTTTATGCAAGATACACAATATTAATTAAGTGAATGATTTAATTAATATCGGTCAAAGAGGATAATTTCAACAGAGCAAAGGGATGATTAAGATTACGATTTTGACCATATTGAAGTGGTCAAATTTGGATGTCTACACCTCTAATCATCTGACTCTAGGGAAGATGACTAACAAGGAGGAAATTGATAAGGATGAGGAGCTCAACAACCTGAAGACTCGTGCTGCTAAACTGGAAAAGACATTCACAAGGTTGACCTGCTTCACGATCAAGATCATCCACCAGTCTGTTGTTACACTATTGGGAGTGTTGAAGGAGGAGGTTGACAAGAAGATTGTGGAAGAGGAATCCAACAATGAGTGGACTGGGGATGATGTGTTGAAACTCCTCTTTAAAGAGTGGGAGGGTTTAGTTGAGTAATGGGTGGGGTGTGTTTTGTTTTTGGGTGGGTGGTCCTTTTGTTGTCTGTCTATTGTTTGTGTTTCTAGACAATATGCTATTATAATTTTTTTATTTATTTGACTTTGGCCTTTAGTCCCCTCATTTAAAGGGCACTACACCAGGTTGTAAATGTAGCTTATATTATCAAAAACAATCATTCACTCTCTCTAAATTGATTGAATTGGTTTAACATTCCTTATTGTTGGATTTTGAATAACTTTTGCTTGCCTTTCTTACCATCCATGATATTCCTTGAATATACTTTTTTTTTTCTAAAATTGGATTCATCATCACCTTCTAATCTCTCATAATCATCCGTTGGATCCACAGTAACGAGATCTAATGAATAATCATCAACTTTTCTAGCTAAGAGATACTTTAGTATTTCTTTCCAATTCTCTTTTTCCATGTATAATAATAGCCTTTTAAGCATATTAAATTTCCCATTGGAACACCTTCAAATGATCATTTAAGGATCTCAAAATAAGTTTACTTTCGTTGACAAGTTGGTAAGTTTAATTTGCACTTCAACCAAACTATACTCTAACTTAGCCCTTTGTCCATATTGTTTGATTTTCTTTCTAAGATTTTACCTTGGAATCATCTTTCTGAGTAATTTTTATCCCAATTCTCGGTAATTTCCCTTTTTTCTCATAATCTTAGACACTCTATGGTCATTTGTTTCTTTTCCCCTTTTTAATCAAAACTACAAACTAACCTTGCCTACTCCGATTGGTGGGATCATGTCCACTTTCATCTTCAACTTTTTAAGTTGATTCCCTTTTATGACCAATCTAGCATCTAACCTCTATTCTAAGGTATCAAATTTCACTCTTGCTCTCAATTAATATTGCAAGATCTTAACCTTGTACTAAATCAGGTTTGTCAAAGGGTTATCTTGCCTCCTGGATACCTCTCTATTTGATTTTGATTCACAAAATGTCGACTTCCTACTTCTACTGAAGTTTCCAATTTATGCTAACAATTAGTTCTTTTTCCCATAAAGCATACTCATGTAGATTCATAATATCCTTATTTAATCCACCATCCTTAACTCCTTGCAACCAAAGGTTGCTATTAGATTATGGGATTACTTTGATTTTCTCTCACTCTGAGTCATTTTAACAATTTTGTATGGTGAAGGTACACATTGGTAATCCTCCATAACCTTCCCACTAAAATTTGTTGCATAACTTCCACAATCCAAGGGTGTCTCTTAAAAAGTTGTTGGTTTAGGAGTTTCAACTCCAAGGATGATTCTTTCCTAGTCCCAAATTTAGAAAAGTTTTCGAGAAACTTAACTTCCTTTTTGTTTTCCCTTGTTCTTTTCCCCTTGCCATCATGGTATAAGAATCTTTTCAATCATTTTCTATTGTTAATGTTTAAACGTAATACTTACGTAATGAGCTCATAGGTTCTAGTGTTGAACCTGGTAGCTCTAATACCACGTGTAATGTGCCCATTGTTTTACCCAATAATTTTTACTATGTTTTACCCACAAGTGAATAATTTATGATGCCAACACTTAGCAATAAAATTTTTCTTTTCTAATTCCATAACAGTATGTATATTTGAAATAACTTCATTCTAAACTTTCCCATTGCATTACAACAAAACATTACAAAAACCTATGTAATGATTACATAATTTCATGATAACATTTCTCATTTACAATTTCCATAGAGATGGATACATGAATACATACATAGCTTCTATGAGCTTATCGATATAGAGATACAAATTGGTCCAAATGTCCCAACATTGGTGCATACATTCTAGATGTCCCCATTCCTTGGTGCATACATTCTAGTTGTCCACAATACTGACACATACATCCTCAAATCTTGGCCTTCAAATGCATGAGGAGAAGCATCACTCAAGCACTTTTCCGCCAACCACAGACTTATTGTGGTCCCTCACACATCTGCCAAGTTAGTAAGATGGTCCTACCCTTTAATGAAGAGATTGGTTTGGTAACCTCATAATCCTAGCCTTTTCTGAGCATGGTGTTGTGTCCTACATATCTAGAGATACCATACAATGGGTACAACCTACATGTATGACAATCCTTGTCTAGTATGTAAACCCGAATCACAGGGAACAGATAGTGTAAATAGTGGTAACTTACACTACTTTGGCCAAAGTATTCATCACCTAGTGCTTCAAGTGGAGGTCACACACTCGCCCACCTTTTTATCTCAATTTATTTTATGACCATTCATACTCTTTTCATACCCTAAGAGAAAGTGATGACATAACATCTTGAATTACTAGGTTACACCCTTTCCCATGAATTATCCTAACCCTAAGATTAACCTAATTAACTATACAATATTCATAATGCCACAACATTAAATGACTCTATTCCAAAAATACAATTATATCAACAATAAATGTCTCCATTCAAGATTATATCCCAACAATAAACGACTCCCATCAAAAGTATGATCTCAACAATAAATGACCTCAACCAAAAGAATAATCTTTCAATAAATGACTCCATTTAATAATCAAGTAAACAACCCAACCAAGTAGGTTATTCCCAACCTAGGGTTTCAATCAAAAGTGATGTAACAATCAAGCGATCATAAACAAATCATAAAACCTCTCTCTCAATGTACCTCAAATATTCATATGTTTATAATGTTCACTACATTTGGATATAATCTAGAGGACATTAACTTGAGAAGAGTTTTGTGCTTCTGTACCTTCAAGTCTTCTTCTCAATACAACTTTGGGTTGCTGGAACATATGTCCTCTTTTAGAATTCTGTAAATAGGAATAGACTCTAAATCAAAATAAGAAAATAACATAACCAAGAAATACATTTCTCAACCCTACCATTGAATATTCATATAATCATCAAGTTTATACCCTGGCCCTAGGGATAAGACTCTCTTCCTATTTTCAAGGAGATTTAGGTAATCAATCAAGTATTTACTATCAACATGGTTTTCATAACATCACAACCTATTGATGATGACATGTATATCATACCATCATTCATGTTGTATTGCTAACCTCATTATCCACAAGGGTTTACCTAGCATTATAAACTAACAAATTCAAGTTACCTCAAGACATCGATATATTCCACATTTCACACTTCATGCTACATATGTATGGTATAGAAAAACTATGTATATTTTAAATAGAAACACAATCATACAAATTCTCATAAAGGATATATATAGAACAACCCAAATAAAGGGGTTTCACCATTTAGCAAGATTCAATCAAGAACATACAATATTTCTTCAAAGGACCTAACCAAATTCATAAATCTACTAAACTCATTTTAAATCATTCCCTTACAAGCAAGGCATTCAAAATCAAATAATCTTGTCAACATAAAATACATAATGGAATGGAATTTAGCATGCCTGTACTTATAAAGATCCAATTGACAAATATGGTTTCCTAGCTCAACTTCCACAATTAGCTTGCAACTCCTTCAATATTTAACCTATCGCAAACCTCTAGCTTCTCTCAACAAACTCTCAATATTTGCAAATGGTCAATATACCCTCTTTCTCTCAAAAGACTCACAAATACTTTAACACAAAAAATGCAAAAGAATAGTAGTGTAGAAATCAAAATGGGAAGTATGTAACAATGGTAAAGATTGCACAGGTTCTATATATACTAAAACTTGAGCAACCAAAGGCTATAAAGAAGCTAACAAATCTACCACCTTCTTATCACATGCATCGACTTAGCTGTATAAAACTCTCAGATTGCAACACATAACAGTCCTTTTATTTCCAATGGTTGATTCGACCTTATTCTTTTGACAACATGACTCTTTTATTGAGTCAATGCCCAACAACACATTGCTACAGATTTCCTATTTGATTTGCAAGTCGACTACCCTTACATATTTCTATCATCTTTACATTGACTAAGTTTCATGCTCATCATATGGCTTTGAAGACTTTTTTTTGCATACAAACTCTTATCCTATCGTTGCACGTTGGTCTTAAACTTCAATTCACTTCTTTTACTTAGCGCAACTATTAGCACTTTACTTTAAGTTCATTAAAAATGCCATATAAATGTTTATGCACTTAATAATATGCACATCTTCATTCAATATAATGTGTGGCTTAAAGTCTCTTTCCTTAGTGTTGTATATAAGTATAGCCTATTGATTATTAAATTCCCCCTATTATTGTGAGATGGTTTGCAGCATAAGAACACACTTCAACTAGCTTTGGTTCACCATTTAAGGCATTGATCTTTTCCCCCTAATTATGTTGGATGTTGAGTTCACTATTTGCAACAACATTGCTTCAATATAGTGCTACATATTCAACATTTACCTTGCATATTACAAGCTTATGCATTTTGCATTTAACTATTTCATATAAGCACCTATGTGCGCAAAATTATACCTATTTCTATGTTAGCTTCTATTTGAGTCATGCTCTTAATATGGTTGTGCTACTTAATGTGTTGTAACATTTAAAAATCATTGATGATTATTATATATATCATAATATATATTATAATATCAACATTATAATATATATATATTTTTGAAAACAAAGGGGTAAAAACTTTATTAGAAATTAGAAAAGAGCATTACAATAATAACCAAGGGACCCAGCCCCAGAAAACAAGGCGAAAACCCCATAGCATAAAACAACATCAACTATCCCCATGTATCCTCCTATCCTCCTCCAAGAACCGGTCTAAATCCAGATGCAGCTTAGGGTTAACCTGATCCCAATCCTCAACCTTCCAACCACTATCATGCTCAGAGGCCCATTTGGCCAAGCAGTCGGCAGCACGATTCCACTCCCTCGGGATGTGAACAAAGGATGCCTCCTCCATCCGAGAACTAACCTGAAGAATCCACTGAACCATCGAAGCCAACTGCCAATTTATATTAGATATCTTTCGCTCATTCAAGAGATTAATCAAAATCTGTGAATCAGCTTCACATATAACCTTTCTCCATCCCAAAGCAAGGGCCCTCTCAATAGCATGAAGAATTGCTAGACCCTCCATGAAGTTAACAGTCTTCACCCCCTCATGTATAGAGAATAGAAAAATCACCGAACCAGCTGAGTCCCTGCCAACCCCACCAATTCCAGCAGGCCCGAGATTTCCCCTAGAAGAACCATCAGTATTGATCTTTAAAAATCCATTGGGAGGAGGTAACCACCTTCCAACCCGTTGAACCCTCTTTTTCCCATGCCTACAGTTCCTGGAACTGACAAAAGATGAATGAATTTCTTGAAGGCCCAGTCTGGCCACCAACTCAGCATCACCTCTCTCCAAGAGGAAAACCACATCACATTTAGCTAAAACTGACTCCTGCACCATTCCTAGCATACGCATCCAAACTTGCTGACCCACCAACTTCTGATCATGAAAAATTCGGCGGTTCCGCTCCAGCCAAATCTGCCAAAGCAGAAAGGTAGGGCCCAGGAACCAAACTTCCTGCAAAAAGGAAGCCATAGAAGGAGGTCTTCCCATACTAGATTCCGGTGCTATCATAATAGTGGTTTACAATTCCTAAGAGGAACGAATTTTAGCTGAAATCACATATTTTTAGAAAATATAATGATTTAAGCTTTAAAAAGTTCCATTTTAAGGATTCCAATTGAAGAGGGTTTGATCAAATCACCTTAGATCAAACCCCCTTGGATAGAACCTCGCTAGTTTTAAACCATACCTATAAATGCGTCTCCTTTACACCTATCAAAATGCTGATAAAAAATCACTTTTGATTTAGTTTTTGGGGGATCAAATGAATTCATTTAAAATTTATTTCAAATGATTATGGTATTCCTTAGAACAAGCTATCCAATGAATATAATTTTAATATGTTTTGGTTTTGTTATGTATTTGTTTTTTAAGTTTTATTAAACATAGGTTTTTCATGGAAAATGAATTTCTTTGTTCTTCACATGTGGAAAAATAGAAGATTATTAAAAAAAAATTGAAAAATATGAGTGCACCAGATATTGAAGTCCTTGATCCAACAAAAAAAATTAAATTAAATTTTGGCATATACAAAAAAAGTTATGCGTTATACAGTTGTGTTGTGTCTGAATTGTAATTCGTTTGACTTTGAAACTTGATTAAGGAAAAAATATTCAATAAAAAACTATCTAACTAAGTGGAAGAACTAGATATCAGAGTTACACATCTAAATTTGAAAGAATTAGAATTTTATCCTTCATGGAAAAAAAGTTATGCGTTATACGGTGTCGTCACTTTTTAAAATGTTGTTTTAGAAAATCCAGAATTTTTTTTCGTGGGAGTGGAAAAAGTGCACAATTTGATTCAAAATTTTTTGAAAAAAATATTTTTAGAATCTACAAACAAAATTTGATGAGACTCTAGTTTACACCATCTTCAAATTCCTCACAGTTTAGCCGCTATAGGTGCCTGAATGTGAAGATTTAGTTAAAAATAATAATTTCAGTGTCCAGTTTGGCCAAAAATTGTAAACCACTATTATGGGATCACCCTATCCCAGAATTCAACCAAAGAGCATGCATGAATACAAGGAAGCTTCCACACCTCCCACCACCAATGCCAAAGTTGCACAACAAAGGGGCACCGGAAGAACAAATGCGAAGAATCCTCTTCCGCTCCCCCACACAAAACACAAATTGAAAGTCCCTGAAATCCCCGTTTACGAATGTTATCCCAGGTCAAGCACCTATTCCAAGCTAAAGTCCAAACAAAGCAGTTGCATTTAGGCCACGAGAGTTTATTCCACACCCTTTTCCACCAATGAACCTCTGCCCCAGTTAGCTTCTAAGCCAATAACACTTGATAACCATAAGCAACAGAGTAAACCCCCTTAGGATTATGGGTCCAAGCAAGAATATCCTCTTCCAGAAGAGAACTACAACTCCTACTATGAAGAATCTTGTGAAGCTCAGCACTTTCTTCTGCAAGTCCCAAATCTGGCCACTCTGCGGGATCCTTCCAATGAGCTACCTCCAACTAACCAAAAGAAGCAACAGACTTGAAGTCACTCACCCTAGCCCAGCCAGCCTCGAGAAATCTTTGGCACAAAGGAAGTAGGTTGGGGAACTGAGAAGTAAGTGGAGGGAATCCATCCCAAGAATCTGACCAGAAGAGAGCTTCAGTTCCTCGTCTACAGATCCAAAATAAACCTTCAACGATAAGCACTTATGAAGAGTATTTCCGATAAGTAAGACACCCCTCAAAGAGGGTAATAGGGGAATCTGCCCTTGAGAATCCAGGGGAAGCGCATGAGATATCACAGCCCCTGGTGATCTGTTCCACCACCATATCCTCCCAAAATAGCTTAGCGAACATGACCACTCACGGATAATCTTGGTATGGAGAATGAGACCTAGAAATTGCTTTGGGCTACAACATCCACGACCGGGCTCCACTTGGAGATGACAAACTTCCGCCCATAAAATTGCCTTTCAAAGAGGAATCGACTCCCTCCGAAAACCAGCCAGGGCCACGAAGCATACATCTATAGGTAGGGAGAGCCTGCACCACCGACTTGAGAAGCTGAACCCGCCCCGCAAAAGACAACCATCTGTGGGTCCAATGATTAACTTTTGCATGGAGCTTATCAATAATATTCTGCCAAGAACCCTTGGGAAGATGGCGAATAGAAATTGGGAAACCCAGATACATCAAAGGGAGAACCCCTATCTGAAACCTCAAGATATTAGCAATTCTTCTCTGTATGGGGGTCGACGTATTGAAGAAGAATATGGAAGACTTCTCCTCATTAATCAATTATCCTGAAGCAACAAGATATATGTCCAGCACCTGCCTCAAGTTAGTAGCTTCCCTAACAGTAGCCATCCCCATTAGGGCAGTATCATCAACAAACTGCAAATGAGATTGCAGAGGCAAGTCTCCACCCCATCGCCAACCCTGAATGATGCCAAGCTCCACCCTTCTTTTCAACAAACGTCCAAGGCCCTCCACAAGAAGCAGAAAAAGATACGGAGAAAGAGGATCCCCTTGGCGCAAACCCCTTGAGGCACCAAAAAGTTCAGAATGATCTCCATTTATCAAAATTGAGAAGGAATCAGACGTGACACAACTCATGATCCATTGGATCCACTCCTCACCAAAACCAAAAGAAACAAGGATCTTCTGCAAAAAAGACCATCTAACCCTGTCATAAGCCTTAGCCATATCCAACTTAATGAACATAGCCTTCTCGTGGGAGTTGTCCATGGAGTAGATGGTCTCCGTAGCAATGACAACCTACTCAAGAATTTGTCGACTTGCCACAAATCCACTTTGTTCCTCCGAAATCAGCACTTTAAGCCACTTCTTCAATCTCTCAACCAATAACTTTGAAATGATTTTATAAGCCACATTGCAAAGAGAGATAGGCCGGAACTGAGATAACCTATCAGCCCCTTCACACTTGGGTATGAGAGCAAGGAAGGTGGAATTCAGAGCACGAAGCATCTTTTTATTCCTCTGGGACTCAAGGACAACTGCCAGAAGATCCAACTTTATGATATCCCAGAATTCCTAAAAAAATTCAATCGGGAAACCATCGGGACCAGGAGCTTTACCCTTCTTCATCTAAAACACAATCCCCTCTAGCTTATCAAGAGAGATATCTTTCATCAGATACTCATTCGCCTCCCTGGAGACCAACTGAGGAATACAAGAAAGAACCTGTGCTTCCTCAATAGAGCCCCCACGTGAATCCTCCCTAAATAAAGTAGTAAAATACTGAGATGCCTCAGCAGAGATTTCCTGAAACGAGGCAAGACGTTCACCCCTATCATTCACCATAATAGGAATGGAATTACCATGCCTCCTGTCCTTCACATAATTGAAGAAGAAGGCGGTGTTTTTATCACCTTTCTGTA
Source organism: Sequoia sempervirens (assembly GCA_007258455.2). NCBI lineage: Eukaryota > Viridiplantae > Streptophyta > Pinopsida > Cupressales > Cupressaceae > Sequoia > Sequoia sempervirens. The sequence continues at coordinate 10,626 of VDFB02043690.1, forward strand.
ACCATTCAACCTGGGCCTTTTGCTTCCAATAGATTTCTTCCCGCAATTCAAATTCCTCAACCACTTTCAAAATCTTAGCCTCCTCCCTTAGAAGATCCTCAGAGGCCCCATTCTCACGAATCAACTGCATAATATTATCCAAATCCTCCTGGGCAGCAACCTTAGCATGAAAGATATTACCAAAACATCGCCGATTCCACCTTTTAAGCTGATATTTGACAAACTAATATATATATATATATATATATATATATATATATTAGTATATATATTCGCATAAATTTTTTCTTTGATATTTATATGTATATACATACTTAATTATATATGATAATACATACATACATACATACATACATACATACATACATATATATATGTACTTATATATGCTTTTACTATATACATATATATATATATATATATATATATATATATATATATACTCTATATATATATATATATATATATATATATATATATATATATATACATACATACATACATACATACATACATGTACATATAATATATATATATATCATTATTTTAATATCCATTATAACACATCTAACTACATATTCTTTGATTGATAAAAATATATCAAATCTACATATACACATATACATATATATATATGTGTGTGTGTGTGTGTGTGTGTGTGTGTGTGTGATATATGTCCAATCGATATTTTGATGCATATGATGTATTCGTGCATGGACACACATAAGTATTCCTACTTCCATATAGGCATGCACATATACATTCATTATGCACGAGTTATCATTTTTACACACACTCACACACACATATATATATTATATATATATAATCACCGATTTACATAAATACACGAAAAAACTCAAACTCAATACATAGATCAAGACACGTGATTTACCAAAGAAACAATCACAAAATCAAAGACCAAAATCAAAACCAATCAAAGATGACCAGATAATCTTTCCACTATATCAAAGACTTCGACTAAGGGTTTACTCACCAAATCCTGACTAACTTGATCCAACTTGACCAAGCTAGGGCATGAGTGTTTGTGTGTATGCTCAATTAGGCTCATTAAGGGTTACCAGACCAAGCTCCTCTCCTGAGTGATACTCCCCCTCTTGTACTTGAGGGATTGACTCCTTCCTACATCCAACTTAGTGCACCACATAAGTAGTTAGCTATTCACATGGAATCCATTTGCATCATCAAAGCATTAAAGTATTCACATTGCAATACATATTCATTTATTGCATTTTCCAATAAAACATAATCATTCCTTCAAAAGCAATAACATCTTAATGCATATTTCAATATTTCATTCACCTATTAAACATATAAAGGCCACGATTTAAATTTATCAACATATTTACTCATGAAGGTAAAAGTAACCATGTAACTAAGAAACGGGGTGTAACAATTTTTGTGTAGATTCTAAATATATATATATATATATATATATATATATATATTTTATTTTATTTTGAAATAAATCATGAATCTTTCAACATTTCCTTTAATAACTAGTTTTAAATAGAAAACAACATTTTCAGCAAGTAATGTTTGTGTCATCCAACATAATTTTTTTTTCTATAAAGGATAAAATTCTAATTTTTGAAACATAGATTCTCAACATCAATATCTAGGGCAAGGATATTTTTTCATAATTTTTTATTACATATTTTTCTTAATTAATTTTTGAAGTCACTGTAACTATAATTTGGACATACTTGTGTGTCGTCCAACATAACTTGCTATGTATCTATCAAAATCCATTTTTTTTTGGTGAAACAAGGACATCAATACCTAGGGAAATGGTATTTTTTGATTTTTTTTACAATGATTTACTATTTTTCCACCTCTCCAGAATGAAGAGCTTGATGTTCAGAGAAAAACCTATGTTCAATAAAAATTTAAAATTAAATTCGTGATAAAATGAAAACATATCAAAACTATACTTGTTGGAAAGCTCGTTTTAAGGGCTACAATCTTGCAAAATATCCTATCAAGTTAAGTTCATCTAAAGGTCCAACCTAGGGTTTGAAATTGAAATTTTTGAGCAAATTTTGATGTAGAAGCCAAACCTATCATACTTAACCCCTTTGTTAAAAGATTTTGCCTTCGCTCGAAGGGTGAAGGACCCTTTGAGCGAAGGTCACCATGCAAAAAGTCATTTTACAACATAAAAACATTATTTTATGCCAAACACCTTCGAGTGAAGGTGTTTAGTTGCATACCTAGGGTTTGAAATTGAAAATTTTGAGCAAATTTTGATGTAGAAGCCAAACCTATCATACTTAACCCCTTTGTTCAAAGGTTTTTCCTTCGCTCGAAGGGCGAAGGACCCTTCGAGCGAAGGTCACCATGCAAAAAGTCATTTTATAGCATAAAACATTATTTTATGCCAAACACCTTCGAGTGAAGGTGTTTAGTTGCATACCTTCACTTGAAGGTCCTTTGAGCGAAGATTTTACTTCGCTAGAAGGTGCTCACTAAAAATATCCCTCCTAGTCAAAAAATTTCAATGTCCTAAAAGTGAGACACAGTATTGTTATTTCACCCCATAACTCTATCAAAATTCATCTCCTATGTCTCTAGCTTAAACCCTTCAATATATAAACTCATGGATACCTAAAAAACAACATAAGGAATTACCATGAGGTTAAAAAAGGTCCCAAATTACCATAGTAAAAATCCATATGACCTACACTCCATTGTTAGTCATTTACCACCTTTAAAAAGATGCTCTATAATATATCATAACATGCATCATAAGTGTGCCAAGATTCCTAGTCCACTTTGTAACCTCCCTCTTAATCATGCTTGTATGATTCATAACATCTCTTACATCATATCTTTGTCATAAATGCTCTTACACATATTTCATGATAATATTCTTTTACAAATATATTTCCACATGTAAATGCCAAAATAAAAACAAATTACACGTGACATAATGTCCAAGGCATAAAGTGAAATGTCCCATTTTATTAAGACACATAAAATAATAATAAATAATTATATAATCCAAACATTAGGACTTGCAAGTTGTATGACCTCTAATCCCAACAATATTGTTAGAACACATAGATATATTGAGAGGGGGAGTGAATCATTATATCTCTCAAATCAATTCAATTTCAGCTTATCAATCAAAACTTATAACCGCCTTAATAAGATAACATATTCAAATCAAGAGCACAAAACCATAGCACCATATTTATGTGGAAAACCTAATAAGGGAAAAACCGCAATGAAAAAGTTGCTTGGAGCTATTGTCCAAATCTAGCCTCACAAAATTAAACAACAGTTACAACAAGGTTTTAAGGTCTTTAACCTAAGGAAGTTTACAAATCCCTACTCAACAATTACAAAATGGGACTGCAACTTCATAATACAATACTTTGATGATTTAGACAAGCAACTACCTCTATAACACCTCTACTACCTCCAGTTCACTACCTTCAACACTTACACTCTACTTTTGGCTCACTGCCTCTAGCATTCACACTTGAAATTCTACCTTTGGCTCACTACTTCCAACACTCACACTTTTAGTTGGCTCACTGCCTTTCACACACCACTTATACTCTTTTACTTTTAGTTCACTGCCTCTAGCATACATCAAACACTACTTTGCAAATTCACACACATTCCTCTACCGTCAGCCTACTGCTTCCAACAAATTACATTGATCACACATTAAACACATCTGCTTTGATCATACACTTGATCTTTTATTTATACCTTCCACAAGCATCAAAAAGTTTCTCCTTGTTAGCCATCCTGAAATGATGAACATGAAACATTCAACTGCCGTATTGAGTTGGCTCAAAAACATCCATGAAAAAGGGAAATTTAATGTGGTCCAATCCAAGAGATAATTAGGACTTGAATTAACTCTGCATGCATTCCCATGCTGGTGCACACCATAGAAACTTGGCACAAACAACTTGGAGCATTAAGTCTACCCAACAAACACTCAACCCTCAAAATATTAACTTCTAGACCATAGGCGATACTAGAGAGACAAGATATCATCACACAGATTACATCACAAGCCTCATATGATATTCGATGATATTTCCATGCCCTTTTGCACAACTTCATGAATCATTATGCTAGCGCAAGCAAACAAATATGGAACCAATATCTATCGTTAACCCAAAAAACACATTATTGAGATCTAACTTTGACAACTCAACTTGCGGTACACATCAACAATTGAAACTTGAGGAGAGACAACATATAGACATGATAAACACTTCCTCGAACCACAAGACCACAACAACAACTATGAAGAAAAACAAAGCATTTCTTACAACCATCCATGACTGCAACAGTACAGTCTTCATTTTGCTTACCCAAGAAACTTCTATGGTAGCTTCTATGTTATGAAAACTGGAACATGCATGCTTCATACTTGACTTTGTCTACCCTTCAAACCATATGACCAAATCATAAAATATGAAGGAATGTAGAGCATTCTCTGAAGCCTTTTAGAGCATCTTCCTAAGCCATTGACTATAAGAGATTCTTTTATACAATTTTACATCAACAGACAATGAATACAACATTCAAAGAATCATATACTTATTCATGAGCAACAAGAAAAAGTTCTTTTCTCAATATATTATCAATCATCGTGTTATCTTCTCAAAATCTCAATCAGTCAGATCTTTTCTTATGTTTATGTGTTGTGTCTTGTTCTTCCTACTCTGTGGTTGGTTTTCCTTGTACTGATTGCGTTATGTCTTGATAGCTATGTTCCTTGTTTGACTTGTTTGGTGTGTATTTAAGTGTTCTCATTTATTTTTTATGTATTCTTATATTTCATGTTTGATTAATAATATTTTTATATGTGAAAGTATGATTATAAGCTAATGTATTTAGAAGGCTTGTAGTATGGGTTGCACTATGTTTTGCCTTGAGCTAACTAGATTTTAGTAGGACATGACATTGAATAAATCTCACTATATGGGATGTGAGTAGTAATCATTCAAAGGCGCTGCATATGGTCTTGGATGTCTAAAGTAAGTGGTTCTTGGTTACTTATGTCTTGAATATTCTTGTATGCATTTTAGTTAAGTGTTATTAATTTATTAAAGTTCAGACTTAATCACAATCTTGATCTAACATTTAAAAAAACAAATTTTAAAATTGAATCTAAATCACTAAAAAAAACAAGAAATCATAATTAAATATAAAATAAAAATACTTAACTCTTATATATAAAAATATACTATTTAACATTAAATTATTACAATAAAATAAAAAAAAAAACAATGAACTTTTCACCCTTAGATATTTCAGGATTTTTACTTTTTACTAACCGAACTCTTCACCCTTAGATATTTCAGGATTTTTATTTTTTACTAACCGAACTTTTCATCCGATTTTTATTTTTTACTGACCGAACTTTTCACCCTTAGATATTTCAGGATTTTTATTTTTTACTAACCGAACTTTTCATCCGATTTTTATTTTTTACTAACCGAATTTTTCACCCTTAGATATTTCAGGATTTTTATTTTTTACTAACCTTTTGACTGATTTTTTAAAATTGGCGGCGGACCGTTACCGCCCCTACTCTTGCTCGAAGAAGAGAAGAAAATATGCATTTGATATCTCCCCTTTCTCAGAGTGTGTAAAACGTAGGTAGCATGCTGATAAAATTCTACCCTTACAGGCGCCACTAAGCATTGTTAGGGTCTTATTTCTCACTGGATTTAAAATCGCTTTTCACGATTTCGGGATTTCTCTGTTGGACGTTTGTGTAAATTATTGGACTTATCGGAATGGCGGGGACGCCGAATTTAGAGTGCAGGATGTACGAGGCAAAGTACCCTGAAGTGGACATGGGCGTGATGATTCAGGTGAAAAACATTGCAGACATGGGTGCATACGTCTCTCTTCTCGAGTACAACAACATAGAGGGCATGATTTTGTTCTCCGAACTCTCTCGCCGCCGTATTCGCAGCGTTAGCAGTCTTATAAAGGTTGGGAGGCAGGAGCCTGTGATGGTTCTCAGAGTAGACAAGGACAAGGGTTATATTGATCTCAGCAAGCGCAGGGTTAACGAAGAGGATATTCAGGCATGTGAAGAGAGGTATAATAAGAGCAAGCTTGTGCATTCCATTATGCGCCACGTTGCCGAGACCATGGGGCTTGATCTCGAGGTAAGTACTTCGTAGCTATTGTTTTGAAGAATTTTCAGTGTAGTCTAGAAGCCGTAACATCATGGAAATATTTTGATGAAATTCCTAAATATGTAGGACTCCGATGCTTAAACGGATGTTAAAAACTTAAATTTGATGGATACGTCTTTTAAATCGTAAAGCTGAAGACGCCAAATTTATAATCCTATACTTGATAGAAAATTGATGGTAAATACTATAAACCAGATCCATGTCGATGGTATAAACCTCAAAGGCTTAAACACCCTAAATTTAAGGATGTCTATATTTAAACCCTGAACCTGAAAGATGCCCTTGTTAAGACCCTAAATTCTAAGGATGCAATTTGAAAACCATAAATTTGAAGAACCAAATTTCAAATCTTAAATTTGTTGTATGTGATGTGAAAATCCTAGATTTGAAGGGTGTCCATGCTAAAACCTAAATTTGAAGGGTGTCAATGTTAAAACCTTAAATTTGTGTTGTGCTGACCTTAAACCCTATATTTGAAGGGTGCTGATGTTTTTGCAGGTTGCTGATGTTAAAACCCTAAATTTGAAGGGTGCATGTGTTAAAATCCTATATTTTAAGGGTGGCAATCTTAAAACCATAAATTTGATAGTTGCCAATGTTTGATCCCTAAATTTGAAGGATGCCATGTTAGAACCCTAAATTTAAAGGATGGCATGTTAAAACCCTAAATACTAGGGGTGCCAATGTCAAAACCCTAAATTCGAAGGATGCCATGTTAAAACCCTTAATTTGGAGTATGCTGATCTTAGGACACCTTAGGAGGATGCCAATGATAAGTCCTAATCTTGGGTTTGAAACCTTAAATATGTGGTTCTCCATGTTAAAATGCTAAAATTGGAGGATCTAGGTGTTAAAAACTTAAAATATTAAAAAGGATGTCAAGAGTATGGTGTCAAACCCTTAACAAGTGGTTCCCCATGTTAAAATGCTAAAATTGAAGGATCCAAATGTTAAAATACTAAATGTGAAGGATTCTTAAATTTGGCTGAGTTATAGTTGATTCTTACTAGGTTAACAATCCAATTTGGGGGGAGTTGAGTTGATATGTAGGTA
>VDFB02043691.1:0-25069 GCA_007258455.2 Sequoia sempervirens
GAAGGCGAATATGGAGCATTTATTGCATTTGCTATTTTGGGAGTGAGTGGGAATCTTTGATTCATTTAATGTACCACTCCTATTAAAGGATTTTAGGGTTAGAATTTGAGGTGTACGATTAAAGCCCTCTATTAATTGTAACCCTAAGCCCGTCTTTTTGGGACTTGGCTGGCTATAAAGGGAGTCCCCCTCATTTGTAAGGCATTAGAATTAGAAATTAGAGATCAGAGATTAGATCAGAGCTAGAATTGAGATAGAGTTAGAGCTAGATTGTAGAGCATTTTTGCATAATTTGGAGAAGAGAGAAGGTTTTCCCTTTGAAAACTTTTGAAGAGATTGTTGTGTAACACATTTTATGATAATAGATCTTTTCATTGATGATGGAATTCGTCTAGTCATGAAATGCTAGCAAGGTTTCTTCTTCCTTTCGTATCCAAGTAGCTTAGTTCATGCAAAGTAGCTTACTTCGGTGTATGGTGTTTTATTGAGATAGCTTCGCTTTATTCCATATCACTAGCGGCTTGTTGATGATAAGTCTGCCTTGCGTGGTCAACTGGACATTATCTTGTGTTTAACTTCGGTTATGGCTTACATACTTATATGCGTTGTTCTGATGGTGTACGTATGTTAGACTGTAACTTGAATACCTTTCGTTATCCCCTTTGAAGATTGCACCGATTTTGCTGAGGCTGTCCGACGGAGGCTAGGCGAAATCTGGTTGAAGTCTATTGAAACGAAGCCCCATATACCCTGCATTTAGAATAGAGTTCAAATTTCTTAGGCCCTTCCCCTTTTACTTTCCGCACTTTCTGATTAGTTTTAGGGAAAAGAACCACATTGCCAAATCATACACATGAGAATCCCCTTCAAAATCATACATTAGCTGCTAACTGCAAGAAATCTGGACAATTGTGTAAGTCCCCTCGTACGAACACAGCAATACACATCAACCAAACTGGGTCTATTCGCACTTAAGGAACCTTGGAGTTGAACATGCGAACTTTCTCGCAATCTTAGCGCATGGAATACTTTGATCAAGAGAGAACGGAGTAGCCCAAACTATTTTGTTCTGCTGTTTGGTATGGTCACAAAAACCACATCAACAGTCAGGTAATACCATATCTCAGTAAACCATTCTCCTGAAGATTCGATCAGCAATACCATTGGAAGATCTTCTTTAACTTCAGGTTCAATCTCAGGTATACCTTTGGCTTGAAGTTTCTTATCACCATCCTCTGCTATCAACTGACATAGACCTCTCCCACGGACGAGTTTGGTTGGCTTGATCTTCAAATCATACTCTTGAACCTTCGCGACCCAGTTTCCTCTTTTGGAGTCCATCTCCTGTTGAGTTAACACGCTTTTCACTGTTGGATCTGTGACATATACAATGGTGTGAGAATTCAAGATATAAAATCTGAAATTCTTTACAGCTCGAACCACCGCATAGGCATTCTTTTCAATCTGAGAGTATCTTGATTCGCTGTCTTTGAAACTGCAGCTCATGAAAGCTATTGGAGATTCAGTTTCTTCATTCAACTTTTGTGTCAGAATGGCAGACAGAGTATGCTCTAATGCATAACAATAAAGGATAAACTCCTTCTCAAAATCAGGACGGACTAGCACTGGAGCTCGACTGATGGCTTCTTTTATTGCTGCAAAAGCCTTCTTTCCTTCTTCCGTCCACTTGAAAACTGTCTTCTTCTTCATCATAGCAGATATATCTTTAGTCAACTCAGAAAAATCTGGTACAAATCTTCGTATGAAATTTACCTTGCCAAAGAAAGAGTGTACCCTTGTTCTGCTTGTTGCAAGAGACAAACTTTTGATACCTTCGACCCGGCTTGGGTCAATTCGTGTTCCCTCTTTGGAGACGATATGGCCAAGCAACTTGCCTTCCGTCACCGCGAAGATAGACTTTTTGGGATTCAGTGATATTTTATGGTATCTACATCTCTCGAAGACCTTCCCTAGATGTGAAAAGTGATCTTGTCGTATCTTCCAGAAAACAGTGAGGTCGTCTAGATAAACAACAATGACTTTATTCTTCAAGTCTCCAAATGCCAAATCCATGGCTCTCTGAAATGTAGCACTGGCGTTGATGAGGCCGAAGGGCATTCTTTCATAGGCAAATGTACCCCACGGGGTTGTGAATGCCGTTTTGAATTGATCTTCTTCAGCTACTGCGATTTGATTATAACCAGAAAAACCATCCAATAAGGACAGCATCTCTGAACCGGTAACTATCTGTAAGGTGTGCTCCATGATCGGCAAAGGATAATTATCCTTAATCGATGATTGATTTAAATTCCTGAAATCAACGCAAATTCTGATTTCTCCGTTCTTACGCACAGGAACTATATTTGACACCCAGGTGGAATGATGGATCGGAAAGATGATCTTTGCATTCACCATCTTCTGGATCTCCGCGTAGATGGTGTCTTGAATTCGCGGATTGTAGTATCGTTGTTTTTGCCTGAAGGGCTTTGCTTCAGGTTGAAGAGGAATTGTGTGAGACAATTCTCTTGGTGTAAAAACTTTCAAATCTTCATATGACCAGGCGAAGACATCTCGGTATTGCTGGAACAAAGAAATGAACTTCTCGCTCTCCTCTGCAGTGCAACATGTACCCAGATTAACAAGCCTAGGCTTGTCAATTGTACCAATATTGACTTGTTGATATTCGGCAGAGGTTCTGTCGCTTGAGTTTCTCTGATCTTGTATGTATCTGTCATGCCTGTCAAAAATATTCTCCAAGGAAACCAAACCCTTGGGAATTTTATTTCCTTTCAACTGGATAATGCTGGAATCAAGTTGTTCTGGACTTCCTTTGTCTTCCGCAATCTTTGGCGCATTAGAGACTTCTGTTACTGCTTCTCTGTGAGTAGACGAACTACCCTCAAAGAACAATTCTTTGAAATTATCTCCCATAACAAGAAACTCCTTAATGTGTTCATCATCGTTAAAGACTTGCCAGTTATCACAATTGTCAGGTACAGCTGGCCAGTAGATTAACTCAATGACGAATGCATTCTGACGAAAGTCAGAATGTGGCATGAAAAGTGAAGCTAATACCATGAGGGCATCTGCTCTACTATTTTCTAGACATGGAATGTACTTGATATCAAATGCTTCGAACCAATCTATTGCATTCCACACCCTATTTCTATAATGTCGAAGACGATCTGCTTTCACTTTGAATTGATCTCTGACTTGCTTTACAACGAGCTCTGCATCACCTTCGACCCTAAGGTATTCGATACCCATATCTTTTGCATTTCTGAGACCTAGTAAAAGCGCCTCATATTCCGCCGTGTTGTTTGTACACTCAAATTGTAAGCGGTATGCAAAAGGATATAATTGTCCTTCAGGAGAACTTATCACAACTCCCGCTCCTGAACCAGCAGTGGAACAACTCCCATCGAACTGCAAAGTCCACAGCTTAGGATCATCTGCTGATTTCTCTACGATGCACGCGATCTCTTGACTTTCTTCAGGAATCTCTGACAGCATGGCGTAAGTACCAAGACCCGTTTCTTGATATAGGACTTGAGCTTGAGGATCTTGAGACTTCACGACTGCAAATCGAGATTTGGGTTCTGGTTCCAACTTGAAAGTTCCTTTCTTTAATGGAATATTCGCAGAAGACCAATCCATCTGAATCTCTCCACCGAGGTCCTTGCAAAAGCTTCTGCTTAATAGCATCCCATAGCTTGCTGGAATGTCAGCTACTAGGATGGTCATCATGATTTTCTTTTCAGGACAAGCCGCCAACCTCACTTGAGCATCTTTCAATTGACCGACCAACGGCACTGACTTGGACTCCAGTGAGTAACATTTGTCCTTTGTCTTGATGCACGAAAGTCCTAGAGCGTTCATCACTTGTAGAGGCATGACGTTGTCTGAAGCTCCGGAATCGATGATACAATTGCTCAATTTGTAACCCCCTATATACAGAGAAATATAGAAGGGCTTAGGCTTGTCTTCCGCCGGAACGGATGATTCGAGCAAAGTGGGCTGCTTGGCAGGTCCTTTCTTCACGAATTTGAGAAGTCAATCCACTTGCTCTGGATGATCTTGGAGATACTCTAACTGAGAAATCTGCACTTTGTTCTTCATCAATGAATCTACAATATCAAAATTTGCTGAGGACAAATCTTCAGCAATTGCTTTCACGTTCTCTTGAGAAGACTTAACATTTGAAGTAGAAGCTACTTCTTTTCCTTTTTCTTTGTCTTTTGATACTTTCAGTCTCTCTTCTTCCTCTTCTTTGTGTGCCCTCAGATGTTGAGCTCTGGTGAACACAGGAGTCATATGATTCTCAGGATTAACTGCAAGAGAATACTGACAAATATCTTCTTCTTGTTCTTCAAAATCGGGTTCACTTTCAAAGTAGCCCGTTGCGGAGTCGCCATCGAAGTTGTCCGATTGAGGTAAGACAACATTCGAACTTGGAGTTGGAACGAAAATTGGTGCAGGTGCAGCTTCGGCGTATCCCATGATCTTGTTCATTCTGACATTTTCAGGGCAAGATGCACCGATATGTTCAGTGGAATCATGAAAAGAGCAAAACACAGCATTTTGTGTATTGTCAGCCACTTGCCTTGGTGGAGGTGGCCCTCGCGGCCTGTAATTGTTGTAAGGCTGAAAGTTATTTCTCCTCGGCTGATACGGCTGTTGAGGCTGATAAGGCTGTTGTGGTGCGGGCAAAGCAGGTGGTGGTGCAACTTGAGCGAGAGGCGTCGGCTGGAGTGGCAATTGCCTCTTGAGAATAGTTACTTCATTTGCAACCCTTTGAAGTAATGGATCAGCAGAACTTTGAACCAAGGGCCTAATAGCATCTCCTCTGATCTTCCCTGAAGTGATCATGTTGTCTTCAATTTCTATTGCACCTTGTTGTGCTTCTCCTAGTTCTGTCTCGTGAGCCGACCTCAAGATAAAGGCTATCTCTGATGGAAGCGCGTTGACAAAACTGCTTAACAGGATCTCAGGCGACGGGTTGAGTGTATATGAAAGACGTGTAACCAAGCGGTTAAACCTTGCTACGAACTCTCTCATCGTCTCATCGGTTCATTGTCCTCCTTCTTTGAATTGGAAAGTTGAGCGAACAACTGGTGGCTATCTTCAGCTGGCTTGAACTTCGCAAGAAACTTTTCAGTCATAGTATTCCAATTGGTTATGCAACCAGGCTCCAAGTGATTGAACCATTTGGCAGCAGCTCCTGCGAGTGTCTCAACAAAGAGACGAATAGCAATATCTTCATGAGCTTCATGCAAAACAGCGCAAGCCGTTGAAAAGGCTGAAAGATGATCATCAAGATGTTGACTTCCATCACCTTGGAACCGTGGAAAGTGCTTTCTTGACCCCTTAGGCAATTCATGATTTGCTCCTAGGGCCTAGGGCCAAAGGTCCGATATGATCACCCCAAGGCAATGGGGGACCTCTTCTCCGATTGCGATTGTTGTTGTCATCGTTGTTGTGGTTATCACCCATCGCTTCGGATTCTTCTTCCTCGAACACAGGTACGGTGTTGAACTCAGGAACTGTGTTGGATGACTCTCCAACTTCTGTAGGATGTGTGTGTGGAAGGAAAGGATCAACTTCTTGGAAGAGCGGATTTGTTCTTGTTCTCCTCCTTGTATAGACTATGTACGCCAAGATTGTCTAGTCCCACGCAGGTGGTGGCAAGACAGGTCTTTCAGGTGCAATATCAGCTTTCTCTTCCTCTTTGTCTAGAATAACAGCAGCGTTTCTCCACTGAGCAGGGGTCTCCTTCTTCTCAAAGATGAGACTCCTCAGGCTGCTGATAATGTCCACTTGCTCTCCTTCAATTATCTGGAAACTTGGCTGGATAACTGGAGGTGTAAGATCAGGTTGTTGAACCGGAGCAGTAGGACACCAGATGGTCATACCCGTGACATAAAGCCTAAACTTTCTTTGTTGTTTAAAGCCTCGTGCCCCACGGTGGACGCCAGAAAACTGTTGGCGTTTAAATTCGCACCTCTGGAATGCGGATTTGAAAACGGACAGCTATGCACAGATAAACTGCTCTTCAAATTAGGAGGGGAAGCTCCCTCTTGCTGATGGTGTTTGAAAGAAAGTAAACTAAAACTAAGTTGCCTATCTTTTGGGATCAGCTTAGAGCACAAGGTTTTTTTAAACACAAATGCCGCAGCTGAGATTTTCTGATATAAGAAGTTCAACTACGACTAACTTAAACTAAAGGCGTTCCTAACCTCTCAAGTAATAGCAGAGCAAGAGAAGTTAGAAATTAACAAGGTAGATTTTAGAGGCAAAAATGCTTCAATAATCTCTCTTTCCAGCGAACACCTACACACTTCAAGAAATAAAGATCATAAAAAGTAGAGACATAGATAGCGAATCGAGATTTTGGACCAAGGCAAAAGAGGCTCATGATTTTATTACTCAAATCACGGAAACAAAGCTCACTTCTAACATGCCTTGAACAAGAAATTGCAGCTAAGAGGCTTGCAAACTTATTCTTAACACAATAGAAAACAGCAATCACACTAACTCCTTGTTGGCTAAAGAGGCTCAACAATTTGCTTATCACAACACAAATGAACAATACTTGAGCAACAAATAGAAGGCACAATAGGCTCAGCGTTTTGTTCTCACTAGCACGGTTTAACTAAGTGAACTGAAACTGAATAACAATTTGCTGCAATTCAAGCTCGCAATTTGCTATGACAATAACCGTTAAAGAAAACTAATGAGCTAAGGCTCTTATTTATAGAGAAGCAGAGGAGTAGGGAACCCTAAAATCTCCTTGCTTTCACAATCTAGGGCTTGCTCAGCAAGCAAGCTTTATTACTAAATCTAGAAAGAAGATAACATCTAAAACCCTAGAAAGCAGAAAAAGCGGGAAACGCCAACTATTACATCTTATCTTCTTTCCCTTCTCAAAGAATGGATAAGGATCATTCCAAGAATAGAAAGAAAACGGGAAAGAAAGCTTCTAGAAGAAAGCTGCTTTAAAGCTCGATCACATCCGCTAGGAAGTTAGAGATTGTGTCCCGGTTCGGTGCATCTATGCCATCAACAGCAAAGCACCGCTTTTCAAGAATATCTTCAGCATCTGCGATAGATCTCAGGAAATCTTCGACCTCATTGGCCGCTTTCTCGAACTTTGCTGACATCATCGAAATGTGACTTGGCAGAGTCTTATGTTTTTCTTTCATCCATCTTTGCGCAATCTTCTTATTGTATTTATCTTTGTGCATATTCCATATCCTTTCGCATTCACCCTTTGAGAGAGTAACGCTTTCAGGCCATGGGGGAATGGAAAAACACTTCTCAATCACATCAGGCTTTAGACTGCAAATCAATCTACCGTCTGTTGACTGGATCTCCCTAGTAGCCGGGTTGTAATGCTTAATGCATGCGATTACGAACTCAAGGCTCTGAACTGATATAGGAATTGACGCTGCTGCGAGGAGTCCAGAATGTCCCAGGTTCTTGATTGAAGTGTTGCCTGCTCTCTCCAAGGCATGTAGATCGAACACCGGCTTGACATGATGCAAGTCTCCGGCTGTTTTGATATAATTGTGAAAGAAACTGGTTCGGACTTGAAAACATTAGAGTGTACTCCATTTCAGAAAACTTCGAAGAATGACTGTAAACTCGCCTTGGTTCAGACAAGTCTTGAACAATTTCTATTTTTAGAATGCTGATTTTTGTGCTCCAACGGACAAATTTTTGAGAAATTTTTCTGAGATATGGGTTTTGTTCAGAATATCGATGCAAGACAACCCAGATCGTCCGTTTTTGAAAATTTTGAATTTTGCCTGAAAAAGCAGCAAACCCTAATTTCTTCAATTTTTCCCGAAAAAAGCTGGCATCTGGGTTTTGTTTAGAACAAGATTAGAAATGGACCCAGTTGATTGGATTTGCAAAACCCTGACGTTTGATCGAAAAAGCAGCCAACCCTAGATTTTGAACTTTCTTGAAAAAAAAGCTGCGATGTGGGTTTTCTTCAAAAGACTGATTGGAAAAGACCCAAATGGTTGAAATTTGAATGCACTGAGGTTTTCACTGACATGCAAAATAAAAGCACTTGCTGCAACTTGATGAAGTTCTTGAAAAATTCTTCAGAAGATTGAGGCAAAAAGACCCAAATGACTGAAAAATGGAATTCCTTCGTCTTCTGCTTGAAAAATTTGATCTTCTGGAACAAAAAGCTTGAAAAAGCAAGGGTTTATGCTTGCTGATCTGAAAAATCTGATGTAAAACCAGCAAGGATGGATTCTTGAATCACAAAAATTCTTCAAACTTGCTGCTCCAACTTTCTCCTCTGGATGCTACCTGCAAAAATAATGACAAATACATGAAAGAATGATGTTAAATAGACTTTAGGGCTTTGAATTATGTTTTACTTTCTTTGCTTTTATTTCCAAAACCCTAAAACTCAGCTTTCTTGAACTTGGACGCCATTCTCCACTTGCAAATTTTGAAAATTTTGAATACCTCAAAAATTTCTAAGGCATGAGAATTTGGGCGCCCTTCTTCACGAGGGGCGCCTACTTTATCCAGTGTTAGACAAAATTCTAACATTTTCAACTTTCCTTCATTTTGACATGCTACTTTGCCTCTGATTTCCCGTTTGCAGAATGATCGGACAGGCGAGCTGAAGGTTTCACGGCGGAGCCTAACTGATTCTGAGAAAGAAGTTCTGGAGGCATCTCTGCGAAAGACTTCATCTTGACCTCCGAATTCGTGGGAGCCTTTTCCTTCCAGGGGCGCCCATTTCACCCAGGGATAACCATTTTCATAGCTTTCAAATTTCTTCATAAACTCCCTTCTTCAGACGATCTCGTCGAATCTGGAGCTCCGGACGTCGGATTGACTGGATGTTATACTCATCGCGAAGCTAACGAAGAATGAAGAGGGGTCTTCTGGAACGATCTTCGTTAAATAATGATTTTAAGGCCCCCAAAAGTTTGGGCGCCTTTCTTGACTGGGGGCGCCCACTTTCACTAGAGTTAGTTTTATGTTTTGATTTTCTATGTTTGCTTTTGAATTTTGGTTCTAAGCCTTCGTCGGACCCTATATTCAGCTCCTCACATCTGGTGACTGCGAACTCCGGTTGACGTGCTGAGTGTCTCACTGGAAAGCTGGATCAACCGAGAAGAGATTTCGTTAGAGCCTTATCTACAAATTCATTCGTTTCACCTCCTAAAAGCTCGGGCGCCTTTCTTCAACAGGGGCGCCCATTTTCTCAACACTTAGTCAAATTTTCAACATTTTCAACTTTCCTCGTTCTAACTCCAATGCGGATCTCCCCTGTTCAGCTTTGAATTCCAGGTGACTGAATCGCCTGATGACTGTGCCGCTGGATCCACTGCGAAGCTGACAGAAAAGTGAGGAATTTTGACTAGAGGCTTGAAACCCTAATTTATTATATGATGCCCTAAAAAGGTGGGCGCCTTTCTTCAACAGGGGCGCCCAAACTTGCCAGTGTTAGAAAATTTTCATGAATTTTCAATTTTCTTTCTCGTTCTTTGTGCACGTTCATTATTTCATCTTCTGTCGAATGTTTAACTGCTGAAACTGACGCCTGGCAGTCGAATGACCTCCATTGATGACCTCGGAGCTCCAGATATGCTTCTGAAAAGCAGAATAGACCCAGTAGGGCAAAACTGATCATTTTGAGATTTTGACTGCACCAGCCTGATACGGACGCATTTTGAGCCAATCAAAATCAATTCGGACCCTGTCGAACCAACTTTCTATTTTTAGAAAATTTTGCTAGTATCCGTTTCGAAAGAAACCTAGAAAAATCTAGAAAATGTTGCTAATTTTAGAAAATTTCTAAAAATAGCAGTTTTCCTAAAATTTAGGGATGAAAAACTGAGATCTGGGTTTTGTAGATTAAGCTGCTCTTAGCAGACCCAGATCGTCAAAAATTGAAAATTTTGCGTTTTAACCTCTCATGCAAGACATGCACACCCAAATTTTGACCTTTTTGGCTGATTTGACATGACTTTTACCCATTTCTTCAAAATATCTAAGTGTAACAAAAATTTTAATTTTAGGGTACAACAAACAGCAATCATTTTGTTCAGGACTGATTTCAACCTGTTAACCATGATTTTAGAACAAATCTATTAAGTAGTGTTACACAAACCTATTGGTTTGTAGTCATTCATAGAAGCAGCATCAGTAGATTTGGGAATTAAGGCGATAAAGGTAGTATTCATCTGATTTAGGAGCCTTCCTGATCTAAAGAAATCCCTCACTGCATTGAAGAGGTCTAGAGAGACAATTTCCCAATAAACCTGGAAGAAGCTTGGGGGGAATCCATCCAAGCCTGGTGCTTTAAAAGCACCAAAAGAGAAAACAGCCTCCTTCACTTCATCCATAGACATTGCCTTGGATAAATCTTTTCAATCCTGATCCGTGATCACCGTGGGAATGACTGTCAGAAATTCATCCAGTTCAGAGATATCAATTCCAGGCAATTTAGGAAGATTTGAAAAGAAGGAAACAACCTCTCTAGCTATGTCCTCTTCACACTCAAGTCTTGTCCCATTGGAGGTGATTAGAAGTCTGATCCTATTTCTTCCTCTATGCTTCAAAGTAGATTGATGAAAAAACTTAGAGTTTCTATCTCCTTCTCTTAACCATTGGATTCGAGATTTCTATTTCCAGAAGATTTCTTCTTTTTTGTTTATTTTATACCATTGCGCTCTCAGCTCCCTCTCTTTGGTACAAATCTCCTCATCAATAATTCCAGCCTCCATTAGGTCTTGGATCTCCTTAATTTTCAAGTTTAAGTCTTTCTTAGTGGTAAAGATATACCCAAACGTGTACTTGTTCCATCCCTTTACTTTTTCTTTGACTCTTTTCAATTTTTGAGTTAGTCTAAATATAGGAGTGCCATCACAAGGCAAATTCCACCACTCCTCAATTAAAGATTTTAAGTCTGGATGGAGCGACCACATTATTTCGTACCTGAATGGGTAAGGCCTCTTAGTCATCATTCTAAAAGGAGAGCACTATGATCAGACCCTGTTCTTGGAGAAGCAGTAAGGGAGAGATTTTGCAATATTTTCCAGTTAGAGGAGATCAGAAATCTGTCCAGTTTAACTTGTATCAAGTGATTACCCTGTCTTTTGTTGGACCAAGTAAAGAAAGATCTAATCAGAGGAATATCCATTAACCCAAATGAGTCAAGGAACCCCGAAAGATCAATCATGCTATCAGAGAAATCAGTTAAGCCTCCACTTTTTTCTGATGGGTATAATGGGGAGTTAAAGTCTCCTAGCATCCATAGCTCATCTTTACCATTAGTGATAATTCCTTCCAACATATTCCAGAGATCAAGCCTGTCTAATCTTGAATTAGGGCCATAAATATTGACCATATTCCAGTTGATCAAGGTATCCCTATCTTCCAAACTGATTAAGAGACTATTTTTGTTTTGCACTTTCAATCTTCTAGTAAACCTAGAGGAATTCCAGCACGTTGCAATCCCTCCTGATGCAACCTCTACATCACTAACTTCAAAACCTGCTCCAAGCCAAAGCCATTTTAGCACTTTCTCGAAGCTCTCCTTTTTCATTTTCGTTTCCTAGATCAATAAGATATCCGGTTTTACTTCAGCTAAACAAGCCTTTAGCACATGTTGTTTATAGGAGCCATTAAGTCCCTGATATTCCAAGACAGAATACGCATTATCACAAAAAAAAGAAAAGCAGTATTAGGCTGATACTACTTAGGGTGGGAGAAAGAACTCCCTTCTTCTTTTTTGTTTTATTCCCTGCCAAAGAATCAAGAGTCCTCTGCTTACCAGCAGCCACATCTCTTGTTGTTTCTTTGTTTCTTGATTCTTTTAATTGTGGCCTACCCACTTTATTGTTTCCTCCTACATCTGGTTTTTTTCTTTTTCCTTGACTTAGTATTTATCCAATCTTTCTCATTTTTACCTTCTGGTGTGTTATCCTCCCCCAGATTTAGGTCTATTATCGGGGCTTCAAAGGAAGGGATCAGTGGCATTTCCATTTGGCTAACAATCTATCCTTCTTCTGGTAGCTCACCTTGTTGTTCTCCGACCTTCAGGTCTTTATGTGAGGACACATAGTCCTCCATACCTTTGCCTTGTTCAAAAAGATTCTCCATTGAAGGTTGGGAGAGAAGCACATTAGCTGTTTCCCCCACAAGCATCCCTTCCAAGTTCTCCTTTGGGGCTTCCTCTTTCTTGCCTAGGTTCTCCTCTTCATGTGCTTGAGGAAGAGAATTGACCTTTTCTGAGAGCATCAAGTCTTTATTCGGTATTGAGGTTCCCTACTCCTTTAATATGTTAATAAGAGCCGCATTCTTCAGAGGAGAGTTCCATTTTGTTTCAATTTGCGGCATCTTTAATTCTAGAGGTGCTTTATTACAGGCATCCTATAAATGCCCAAATTTATTGCACCCATGGCAGAACACCATTGGCTTTTCATATTCTAATGGTTGAACTCATCTTCCAAACTTTGATTTTAGAGTCACAAAGGTGGGTAGAACTGTATTAATTGCCACATTTACACATATTCTAGCATAAACCAGACGAGATTTTTGAAGAGTGACTTTGTCCACCGTGACTAGGCTGCTGAAAGAATCAGCAATCCCTTTAAAGACATTTTGGTGCCTGAATTCCAGTGGCAACCCAGGGAGTCTGACCCAGATAGGGGCAACTTTCCCCAAATCCGCAGAGGCGTCAAACCTTGGTTTCCACTTACATAAGGACAAGATATTCTTAAAGCTTTTATCAAAGGCCCACAGTCTACCCGTGAGAACCTTTATCATATCTTCAAAGATAACAAACATTAATAAAAAAAGGCCTTTAGGCATTGCACTAACAGAAACACTGCCCTTGAGATTCCAAGTGCCAGTGGCCCACTTGCGTACCTGATCAATATTGGGTCAGCCAGCAAAAAACTTGCCAACCAAGGACAACTTCAAACCCTCCAAGGCGTCATTTAAGATTGCATCTAGGACGTCTACTTCGTCCCCCTCAACAGTACAAAATGCCGACAAGGATTTCTGAGTTGCCTTGGTCGAAACCTTTTCTCCAACTAGCCTTTCCACATAGGATGCAAAGTTGTCACTCGTGAGCAAAAAATCCTTACCCCCAAGAGAAGAAACAGATATTTTCAAACCCCCAGATGACGAAACATGTGAAGTACCAAGCGTACTTTTACTTCCCCCAAAAGGAGAAGTCACGCCATTCTAGAAAGCAGCATTATTCATGGGTGGGGGAGCCTTGATGGGGCCCCTTCCAGAACGATTCATCAGACTTCAGAAATTTGAAAAAAAAAAGCGTGCGCAGTTGCAAAGCTCTATTTTCCAATTTGTTGATATTGGATTGTATTGAAGAATATTCTTAGATTTTTGGAGTGTTGCAATTCGGTGAGGATGCCCATTGTATATATTTGTTGTTTACAACAAATCCCTATCGATTTATCTATATTGCTGCTACTGTGAAAGAGTGTGGGGGCACACATCTCCAAAGTTGTCATACAAATCCATACGTGGATCGATTAACCTCAAGGTGTCGATGAAGCATTAATTTGCTGCATTCTCTTGAGGTCGTACCAGTCTATTTTCCTAGTCGTACACATCAGAAACATGGGCACAACATTAGAGATGGCTGCATAGGGTTTTCATATTGGTCATACTTCCTTCCTTGGTTGGGCATTGCACAAAGAATGGAGATTAATGATTATAAATGACTGCTGCAACCAATACCAGGCCTAAGGTACTACCAAACAGCTAGTTCATGTTTTTGTTGTGTATAATATTTTGTTTTCTTTGTTGTGTTTGTGCACAAGTTCATGTTCACACATTGGTTTCTCTAAGGCTTCTAGTGTGAGTTGACTTTTAAAGTTGCATGTGTAATTTATTTGATGTGCACAGATAGTTGACGGTGCTAATTTCTTCAACACGTAATTTGATCTTGAGCCCATGTGCCTTGGGTGGTTGCATGCAATCTCTATTATCAAATATCTTTGGTGATATGTTGGGAAGACATAAAAATTGTGGACTTGGTAATGTGTTGAAATGTTGACAATTGTCATTTATTTAATTGAACAAGGCATTAAAAGTTGAATCAGCTACTTTGGAAGGTGAATTGTCTCAAGCTAATAACAAATTTTCTATTGGAAGTCATATTGGGTGAAGAGATTGTATTTTAGTTGAGTCTATATAAGTGCAACACATTGAGATATAAGAAGTTGTTGGCACTAGATACTAACACAAGAATTGAGCATTGACAAACTATGCAGCTGAGCAGGTTGTTTGTGCATACATTGGTTTTGAGGAGGAAATCATTCAACTGTGGATTGAACTAGTTGGTGATCAATAGCCACTATTGGACTCAGGTACAAAGAGTCTCTATACACCTATGTTGCTGCCTACTGTTAATAAGTAGCCAATAATTTGCAGTGATATATTTTTTGATAATCATGGTGATAATTCTCTAAGACACCCTCTCTTTTGTGTCTTGTATTGTGTACTCTATGTGTGCGATAACTAGTCCATTTCACCTATTACCATATTGCATCAATTAGTATCAAAGCAAGAGTTTTAAGTCTCGAAAGAAGTGAGTTGTGGTCCACAATCAAAGGTAGTTTGTGCATTTGTCACATTACAAGTGGTCTAGAAGTGAAAGTCTCACAAAGGTGGTCCAAGAAACAACAAAAACATTAGAGTATTGCATGATGATTTTGCTAACAAATTTAGAGCCATTCCAGCTAGGATCAAAGCCATTGAGACGATGCAGAGAAAAGGAACGATTGTGGATACAAATGTCGGTGATGATGAGTGAGTAGATTGAGAATTGTACAAAAATGATGCATCAAGTTTGGAGGAAGAACTATGTCAAGGAAAAATTTGCACAAGTGTTGATGAAGGTAAGAAACAAAATGAAGTTTGATTGCCCAAGATACTCCAAAAGATGAAATCCAAAAGAGTTTTTGGACTTGATCACTAAGCTGGAAAAATATTTGAATTTGAATACATAGATGATCGAAAGCACATGAACTATGTTCCCATGAAGTTGAAAGGCCACATTGCCTAGTGGTAGGATTTGGTTCAAAAAGAACACATATAGAGGGGAAAGTGCAAGATTACCAATTGGATTTTCCAGTCACCGTGTTGACAGGAAAGTTAATACCTACCAACTAATCATTGAATATGTTCACAAAGCTCCAAAATCTATGCCAAGAGGAGACCATAGTGAAAGGACGCATTGAGGAATTCTATCGATTTAGCATTCACACTAGTCATGTGAAGGATGACATGAAGATCTTGAGGTGTGTGAATGGTTTGCATGCTTCCATTCAAGATGAAATTTGTTTATTGCAGATTTGTTCCTTGGAAGAAGCCTATCAACATGCACTTCATGCAGAAAAGTTGTCCCAGAGACAACAAGGCATGCATAACAAGAGCCAAGGAGGAAAAAGAAAATGGGGTGGTGGAAGGTAGACCTACACACAGGAGGAAGCTACCAAGTCTAGCAATGCTATACAAAGCTCCAGAGCTTAGTAAAACTCCAAGAAAGATAGAGAAAAGGGAAGTAGAGACCATGGCAAAGGCTTTAGCGAGACTTGCTTCAAATGCAATCAAGCAGATCACTAGGTGCTTGAATATCTAGACACTATAGGAGAACAAGATCGTGCAAACAAATACATACAGGAGAAGAAGGCACATCAAGAAGTGATGCAGAAAGCATTGCCCCTAAGGCTAGGGAAAATTTGATGATGCACAAGGTTTTGTTTAAAACCGCACCTAATGACAAAGGACCATGGTTGAGGAAGAGCATCTTTTGCAGTAAGTGCAAGTTGGAAAGAAAGTGTTGTAAGTTGATAATTGATGGAGGCAACATGAATAACTTAGTGTTCACAAAGATGGTTCAAAAATTGGGATTGAAAACCATTACTAATGTAACCAAGGTTGAAGAGTCCTATTAAAGATTATCTAGCCTTGTAGCCAATATGAATTTTTTAATCTAAACCTTATTTAATTCTATAGAAAATTACATGAGAAGAACACTAGACTTTATTCATATAAGAGATGTATTACAAGTTCTAGGCATCAGCTGTGAATTTTAACTACGTCATATGATCTCATTCAATGTATCTCTTGCTCTCAATCAACTTCTTATCAAGCTCCTTCCCTTAATCTTCCTTTCTGAATTCTCTCTTCTTGTCTGTCATCAAATAATATCGGACTTCTCTATATATAGGAGATATAGAATGTAGTGTGGTGATTGGCACCATGATCCATGCTCATAGAGTAATGTAATAAAGATCGTTGCTCCCAAAATTAAATGATTTTCCCAACAGTTTATCTTGGGATTTGATGCACCACTCTTGCATAACATGCAGATTCACTGGTAATGTGTTACTACCCCCTAATGAACTAGGAGTTACCAAATTTAATGCAATTCCATATGTAACCCCCACTAGGCCTATAGTGAAGTAAGTAACATTGAGAACTGGCACAAGTTTTAACTACTTGTTGCATTGATCAAACAAGTTACTAATTATACAATAAATGCTCAATCCTAACTTCCTTCGTGAACAACATGTGTGGTGATCAATAATACATAAATATCAAATTGAAGGTTCTAAATACATAACACAATCTTTACTTTCAATTGCAACCAATGCTAATCAGCTATCATAGCTTACAGTGTTTCTAATAACCTAATTGTGTTTGCAGTTGCAATTATCAGGTCCTGAATCTTCAAAATATGAGTGTGGGTCCTAGAGGTTGTGCTTAATTGGTTCAAGCATTGAGTTCTCATTGTGGAGACCCAAGTTAAAATACCAAATTCACATCTAATATAGAATTCTAAGTTGTGACTCTTGGTCTTCCATAGTTGGCTTCTAGTATGGAGGCGATTTCTAAATAAGTGGATTTCTAAGTTGTGACTTATTCTTCCAGAGGTGGTTTCTAGTGTGGTTGCTCAAAAGGAGCTAATATTAGTCTCATAGTTTTCTCACAAGAGTTTGTATTGGTCTCATGTCGATTCTTGTATGAGTGGAATATTTGTAAATGATTAACAATATTAAAAAATGAGTGCAATGATATGTGATGCATCAACTTGTCTTATACTACTACAATATACCTATAAAATCAACAAAATACCTATAAAACAAACATTCAAAGATATTTTTTGATTGATGCAAGATTACTCTTACACCCAATGCTATTGCATTAGACACCCTAGATAGATGAAAATTGAGCTCTCCCTTTTGTTCAAAAGTATGAGCTCAAGGAAAATTAAGTCGGTCAACCTTTACTCTAGATAACCAAGCAAAATCTTCAATTGATTTATCATGCCATTTCACCAAATTGCTTTATATTTTTTGTTCCTTGTGCTTTTTCCAAATATGCAGTTAAGTATTTCTTCAATCTTCCCATCTCTAGTGTAGGTATCTACATCCCTAATTCCTTTTACTAGTTTATGGTCTTTTGAATTTCCTTCATCATACTCATATAGATCAGCAAAATGAAATATTGGTGAAATACCAAGATCTTTAGGTAATTCTACTTCATATGCATTTCTGGAATCAAATTTCTTAACAATCCTACAAGGCTCAAACTTCTTCATCTTCAATTTATTGTATGTACCCTATGGAAATCTTCCCTTAAATAAATCATTACTTCATCTCCAACTTTATACACCTTATGTCTTCTTTGATCAACATTCTCCTTATATTTGTGATTAGTTGTTTTCTAACCATTGTTCAACAAATGATTTCTCTTGATTATCTTCCACCACCTCTTCCATATCTACCTAGACCTTTTTGATAATTATCAGATTTGCTACTACAGCTACTTTCAGAGCTTTCCTTGGGCTCAATGTCATCATCATGAGTCCCTCTTCCACTTCCTTGATTTCTACCTCTAGAAAATCTGCCATTTCTTCCTCTCTTATTCTACTTGGAATAAAATTTTCGATTCTACTTTTCCTCAGCCTTTAGGGAAAATTGATAAGCTTAGTCAACATACTAGATAGTTAACATACTCAGTTCTTCCTGAATTGTTTATCTTAAACCATTGATACATCTAGCCACTTTTCCTAATTATCCTCATGACGACCTATGTTAATAGATAACTTAGAATGCTCCTCTATTTACCCTTTCACACTTCTTAAGTCTTCAATATACCCTTTCACACTTCTTAATTCTTTCTATTTTAGATTGTAACCTCTTCAATCAATATAGTTGATAATTTGCAAGAATAAACTTAGCTTTTACTTTCTTTGCCATTCTATTCCGTTTCTCAATTTCAAGCTTACCTTTTTCTATTCCTCTCCAACTGAGTTTCTTTCCACCAAATCATAGCATGACCTTTCAGCTTTGTCTTTGCAAATTTCATTCTATCGGGGTTAGTAATATGTAATGCCCCCATTATTTTAGCTCAGTTAAGGAGCATGTTGAGTTAGCCTATCTCTTGGACCCTTGTAGGTTAACAGGATCTGGTTAGAGGTTCAGTGGCCATTTTGGTGAGTTTGTCATTCTCACCCCTTCAGCTTCAATATGGGATTCAGTACAAGCATTTGGTGTTCAATGTTCGCCAACTTTTGACGGCACGGAAACATACTAAGTTTGGGGGAAGTTACGATATATTTTGTGGTTAAGTTAAATATTAATATTTAACTTAAATGGACTATTATTATAAAGTCAAATTGACTTTATAAAATTAAAAGCCACTCAAATTTATCATAAAGTAATGAAGTATTACTTTATAAAAATCATAAAGTGATTAATTAAAATCACTTAAGTGGGCGCCCAAGTATTTAAGTGAAAAAACTATTGAAAAAGTAACTTAAATATATTTCAATATATTTAAATGACAAAAAAGGGCGTGTCTTCTTGGGAAGTCGTGCATTTTGGCTTATAAAGCAAATGCAAGCAAATCAAACTCATTCATTCATGATTATTTGACTTTGCTATTTTACTTTTCTGTGCTATTCTCTAAGACAAGTGTTTGAGCATTTTCTACCATTGGAGAACGAGATCTTCTTCAGTGTTGAGCATATTTGAGGCTGTAAGAGACTAGCTAAATCTGTGCATTTGTGAGGGCTTCCATTCAGGAGTCCATTGAGCTTCATCTGGTTTAATCTGAGCAGGTATTCATCATTATTCAGAGTGCAGGAGAGGGTTTCATCTGGATTCATCTACCTTCTGCCATTTCTAGCTTCAGAGTGTCCAGTTGCTAGAGGCCGTACATTTGACCTTGCTTGGCGTGATCTTCTGGAGAGGCATGTTTCTCCTTGAGGAAAAAACGCCTTCTTTCTGGCATGTGATAGTGATTCATTCTTGGCGTCCACCCTTCACAGCTGTTTGTATCCAATTTTTGTTGGGGAGAAGTCAGATCTATAGCCCAGGCGTCCCATTTTGTCAGTTTTCACCATTTCCGGCTGGCAAGCTTGGATGATTTCTTATCTTAATAATCTGGAGGCTTTCGGGTATGTCTATCATGTGCAATCTCATTGTTATGGATGTTTAATACTTTTTGCATTTACATTTAATCAATATTAGCTCAGATTTGTGTTTTATGAGCATTTATATACTATCGCCCCTTCTCTTTTGTCTAGAAACTTTCTCTAAAAAACTTAAAAACACCAAAAGATAAGCTAAAACTACAGGGATTTGAGTTGGAGCCAACTGGGCTCTTCACAGTGGTATCAGAGCTCAATAATCCTACCAACCTGAGGGGTAATCATCATATGCATCCTTATCAAGGCAAGTATAACAGGTACTATTCACGCAAGAGGCCTGGTAATCACAGAAATTAGTTTGAGGAATATCCCTTTGACAATCCATTCGAAGAAATGGGTGATAGAGTAAAGATTGGGGAACCTCACAATAGAGCTCAAAATGAGGACACTAAGGCTCAGGACATTCTGAGAGGCCTAGTAATAGTACAGGAACAGGTAGCTAATGCATTAGCAACAAGTCAAGCACAAGTGGCTAACGCACTGCAGTAGTTGAGCACAGCAGTGCAACATTTGACAGGCCAGAGGATACCACAAGAGGAAGATGGCAGTGTGCATAGACAACCACGCCAGAGAATCACTCCCACACGCACCTATGAGAGACCCACACGTCCTATCTTTGCCAGGCGTGATCCAATTGATGGCAATGTGGAGGAGAGAGAAGGTGACGTAGTATTCACAGATAACATCATGACTTTACATGATGAATGGGAGGCTTTACCCCAACGAGTTCAGGATCACCTGAACTTTCATAGATTTATGAGTCAAAAGAGAGAACATGTCAGGAATCGAGTTGACAGGAGGCCTTGGGAGAACAGAAACATTGATCTCAGACAGGCGACTAACAAACTCACTCTTCCCACTTTTGATGGCAGTAGTAGAGTCACAGCAAGAGCTTGGATTAGCAAGCTTGACACTTTTTTGACTCTACGACCAATGGCGGAAGATGATGCCATTAAATTCTCAACATTGCACTTAGACGGTGTAGCCCATGATTGGTGGCACCATGGAATGATCACCTTGCAACATGACCGGATAACAACATATCAGGAATTCACAAATAGACTTGTCGAGAGATTTGACAAAAAAGACCCTGAATTGTACTTCAAAGACTTAGCACAGCTCAAACAGTTGGGTAGTGTTATGACCTTTTCACACATCGCCCCATTGCAAATGGGGACCCCCTAATTTTTTCTTCGTTCCCGTCTTTTGGCTTTGGTTTTTCCCGCTATCTCTCTCTTTGCTACTTGTCTTTCCGGGGATGTGCCCGTCTTTGAGCTTAAATTTGAAGTTTTGGCTAAGTCTGTAGAATTAGGGTTTCCGCTTTTCATGTCAATTTGAGGTCAATTTGAGTTGGTTAATTGCATTCTGATTGCGGCATCATGATTAAGACACTTCAAACTGCTTGCCTGCAAATTTTGAGCTGAAACGGACAACTTGCTATTTTTAGCAGTCCAAGCTTCAAGAGCCAATTTTAGGGTTTGCATGTTGGAGTTTTCAATGGATGATTGAAGAATCTTTCTAGGTTTTTCAAGACCTTCGCGATGATATAACATGCAAGCCGAGATATTGATTTTCGACAACTCAAACTTCAGAGGCT
This sequence comes from Sequoia sempervirens, assembly GCA_007258455.2. Taxonomy (NCBI): domain Eukaryota; kingdom Viridiplantae; phylum Streptophyta; class Pinopsida; order Cupressales; family Cupressaceae; genus Sequoia; species Sequoia sempervirens. The sequence goes on from VDFB02043691.1 coordinate 21,114, forward strand.
ATTTCTAGGGTTTGCATGTGAAGTTTTTTGGTGCACGTCTGAAGAATATTTTTGGGTTTTCCAAGACCTACGCAATGATATAACATGCAAGATGAGATGATAACTTTCAGCAGTCTTGACTTCGGAGGCTATTTTTAGGGTTTGCATGTTGGAGTCTTCAACGCATGTCTGGATATTCTTTGTGGGTTTTTCGAGAGCTTCGTAGTAATGTAGCATGCAAACCAAGATCAGGACCTTTTTGCAGAGTTGTCTTCAGAGGCTATTTTTAGGGTTTGCATGTTGGACTTTTCAGTGCATGTCAGCATTTTCTTCATGGGTTTTTCAAGAGCTACGCAACAAGGTAACATGCAGGTAGAGTTGATCACTTTTCAGGAACTTACTATTTTTAGCCAGTACCCATATGCAGTCCAGTTTACTGGGTTTTTCTGGGTTTTGTGAGATCTCTCGGGCCGTGTGACATGCAAACACATCCGACAGCTGATTGGTCACTTTTTCAGACACTTACTAGTTTTAGCAGGATCACTCAAGTAGCTACCCAGTACTTCAGCGTCTCAAACAGAGCGACATGCAACAGAAACGGGGTCAGACGGAGATCATTTGATCGACATGCAAGTCAGATTAGGGTTTCGAGCTTCAGGGCCTAAAATGAGGGGTCAAACGCCAAAATCTCCAAAAACCAATGTATCCCATCACGATTAGTATCTTTCAAGGAGTCCACTGGTAAAATTTGAAGGCGATCTGAGCACTTACTATTTATAGTAAGTCACTTTTGAAACAGGGCTATAAATAGCAGGTCAACGCGAGACACCAGTGTGAGCAAGTCAAGCAAGTGACGAGGACCCCATTGAGTGAATTTCAGATCAAACGGAGTTGCAGAGGTTCGAAAATAAAGCACTTACTATTTTTAGCAGGTCCATGCAGAGGAATTAGGGTTTCCTAAAAAGAAAGGCGAGACACGAGGGTCACACAGAAGCTTCGTCCAGTCACAATCAACACCTCTCAAGCAATCTACACACGAAGTTTGAGCTCATTCTGAGCACTTACTATTTTTAGCAAGTTACTAAAAATAGTAAGTGCATGCAAGCATTAGGTGCCAACAGCTCAGTCATGTCACGAGGATCAAGACAAAACGAAAATCAAGCCTTTCGGAGCTTGAAATCAACTCAAAGAGCAGGGAGCACGAAACTTTCTAAAAATAGCAAGTTAGGGCAAGCTGAGGGTATCATGAACAATCCGCCCTAAGTCAGGCAGAAAGCTGGAAAATTCGAAGTAGGTCACCTTAAATGCGCCCAAGCTGGAGAAGGCAAGTGATAATTTACTAAGGCATGAAAATTGGAAGCTCAGCTAGTGAATTGCGCCCAAGGTCAGAGGAAGAGGCTTGAAGATTGACTAAGTACTTAAAACTTGAAGCTTACCCCCTCAAGTGCGCCTTAGGAAGCTGAAGATGGTTGGAAATTTCACTAAGTGGTGAAAAAATGGAAGCTTGCCTAGGTAAACGCGCCCAAGGAAGAAAGAGATGCTTGGAGTTTTTTCCTAAGTGTTGCAAACTCGGAGTAGCTACCCCCACATGCGCCTTTGAGAATGATGGGTTGAGTAAAGTTGACTAAGTCTTGAAAATTGAAAGTAGAGACCCCTATATGCGCCTTGACCTTGAGGAGGGGTAAGAAATTTCACTAAGTGCTTGAAAATGGAAGCTCCTACCCCCTAATGCGCCCTTGAAGAAGAAATTGATGGAAATTTGGCTAAGTACTTGAAATTTAAAGCTCAAGGTCCTAAATGCGCCCTTGATTTGGAGAAGAAGTTTGAAATTTTTCTAAGTGTGGAAACATGAAGTAGGCCATGTTAAATGCGCCCAAGCTTGAGTGGAACTTAAAAATTCTTCTAAGGCAATGAAACTAGAAGTTTGAAGGGGTAAATGCACCTAGCATGACATGGAGTGAGTGAAATTTTCTAAGGCATATGAAATTGGAAGCAGACCACCTCAAAAGCGCCCCAGGTAAAGAAGAGTTGATAAAAAAATTTCTAAGTATTGAAAGCTGAAAGTGGGCCTAGCTAAATGCGCCCAAAGTAAGTGGAGGAACCTAAAAAATTTCTAAGTGATGAGAATTGAAAGCTAAAGTTGGTAAATGCGCCTTAGTTTGGGAGATGCCTTGAAGTTTGTCTAAGTATTGTAAAATGGAAGCTTGCCTAGGTAAATGTGCCCAAGGAAGAAACAGATACTTGGAGTTTTTTTTTCTAAGTGTTGCAAACTTGAAGTAGCTACCCCTAAATGCGCCTTTGAGAATGATGGGTTGAGTAAAGTTAACTAAGTGTTGAAAATGAATGCTAGGACCCTTAAATGCGCCTAGCATGACAAGGAGGTAAAAATTTTACTAAGGCATTTGAAATGAAAGTTCATACCCCCCAAATGCGCCCTTGAGAGAGAATGAAAGATGAGTTGATGGAGATTTGACTAAGTCATTTTAAATGAAACTAGAAGGGGTGAAATGTGCCCAAGTGCCAAGAGGTTGGATTAAAAAAATTTCTAAGGCAATAAAATGGAAGTACAGGAGGCTAAATGCGCCCTTGAAAGAAGGTGGCTATAAGAAATTTTCTAAGTCTGGAAAATTGAAAGCCCAGACCCCCAGATGCGCCTTGTCAACTAGAGATGTTCTTCTAAGTGTTTGAAAATGAAAGTGCATGCATTCAAGGAAGGGACATCAAGGTGGGAAGTTTTCTAAGGGAGAAATGAAACACCACCATCCCAATTGCACCATCAAGATGAAGAAATTTGCAGAGCCCATCAAATCCGCCCATGATGAAGGATTGTAAAGAAGGCAAAGTCTGCTGGAGAAAATGATGAATGAGGCCAATCAGACCTTGGAAATCAAAATGTCGGGATTAGGTAAGCAAAGTGAATTTATACTATAAGTGTTTTGATGCTCTTCTCTCTATTTGTTTTGCAGGGTGAACGCCGAGACCAAAGCATGATGACTTGGGGTGATGGAGCAAATACTCCTGGACAACATTACAACCTTGGAAGGGGATAAAGTTACATGTTTCAAGCTCCTCCATGATGTCTCAGTTGCACCCAAATCATGAAGGGAGATGTTGGAAAAAATGGCTAAGTGTTGGAATTTTTCCTCAAAGACCCAATATGTGCCCAACTCAGGTAAAGAAATGCTCGAGTCCAAGACCGGAAAATCCTTCAAGATCGGGATGAAAGAAAAGATAAAGTACCAGGCGTTGAAGAATTGAAGAATGACGACTAAGAAGAAGATCATCCTCAAGCACTGAAATGCCCTCAAGACTAAGGAAGAAGTTGAAGCCATGATGATTAGACTCATCCAGTCTGCAGTCAAGAAGAAGAACAAGAACAATGTGAACGCATTTACAAATAGGAATCTTCTAGAAGATGGTGGACCTTAATTGCTCATTTATCACTCCACTCTTCTTGGTAGCGGTTTTTAGGGTTAGGGCTTATGTGGCTCAATCTGAGCCCTTCATTGTAATTGAATCTGAGCCGTCCATTGGACTGGGCCAACTATAAAAGGGGCACCCCCCCCTCATTTGTATCTCATTAGAGTAGAGATTAGAATAGAGAGACAGCTTAGAAGTAGCATAGCGTAGATTGGTAGCATAGTTTGAAGAAGAAGGAAAGTTTTTCCTTTGAAAGCTTTGTAAGAAATTGTTGTGAACACTCTCATAATAAAAAGAGTTTTCATTGATGATGATTTTGTCTTTTGTTGTGAGCAGCTAGCAAGATTTCTTCGTCCTTCCGATTCAAGTAGAATCTTAAAGTAGAATAAATTTCATTTCATGCAAGTAGATGCTAGTTGTGGAATGTGGTGTTTGATTCGAGCAAGCTTCATCTATCCATACCACTAGTGTGTTCGCTGATGGTGAATTCGCCTTGTGTGGTCAACTGGAACATTGCGGACTTAACTTCGTTTGTGATTCACAGATTGGTATGCGTC